>JALNQF010000609.1:0-19900 GCA_028456385.1 Ophiosphaerella korrae | reverse complement strand
GCTTAAGCTTATTCTATTCTCTATAGTAGAGGTCTAGCTTAGTAACCTTAGAAGTAGTAGTATAAGTTACTCTTATACGCTAGTTGTCTATATTTATTAACGTATTACTTATCTTAAAAGTATTTAATATATTAAGACCTTAGAACTAAGTAAGAGTAACAAGGGCAAGTAGGCTTTTATAAGATAGGCGAGGTTAATAAATAAGTTAGTTACTTAACTTAATTAATAGTTAGCTCTTATTAGAGTATTACAAAGTATATAAGTATTAATAAGTAGATAAGAATTTAATTAAAGTATTAGTTATAATACTCTATTAAGATAAGAAGTAAAGAAGAGATTAAATATAATAGTCTATAAAGGTCTATTAATATTCCAATATACTTACTATCTAGTATTTATTCCTAAGCGCTTACTCTTAAGCGTTTACTCTAGAGCGCTTATTCTAGAGTATTTACTCTAGAGCGTTCGCTCTAGAGCGTTTACTACTAAATAGTTACGTATTCTACTACGCTATATTACCTAGCCTAATTGCGTATAATATAATAGCTTACCTACTACTTAGTATTATAATATAAGGATAGTAATAAGAAAAAAAAAGAAGAAGAAAAAAAAAGAAGAGAAAAAGAGGTAGTAGAAAAAGAAGAGGTAGAAGAAGAGAAAAAAGAAAAAAAAAAAAGAAAAAAAAAATAAAGTAGATAGTTAAGACGTTTTACTTTTAAAAAGTAAGTAAGATATAAGTAGAAAGTAGTTTAGGCTTATCTAATAAGTAGAAAAAAAATAGTTTATAGTATAATTATTTATTTTTTATATATGTAGATACTAAGCTATAGAGCTAAAAGTTAAATTACGCTATTTACTCTATAAGTATATTTTAAGTATATAAATTATATTTTCTACGTATATTTTAATTATAAAGCGCTTTAAGCTAAATTAAAATCTTTAAGTAGTTTATCTATATCTTTAAAATCTATAATAAGAGTTTATATATTCTAGGATTTATTATATCCTTTTTATCTAAAGAGATACTCTAGTTATCTTTTTTTTTTATATTTCTTTATAATTCTTTTAACTTTTTATACTTTTTCTCTTTCTTTTATTACTTTAGTTAGCTAAGTATTATCTTTTATACCTAATTAAGATTTCTATTTCTTAAAGAGAGAAATATTAAATACGTTATAAATATAATAGTAGTATAGTAGTAGTAAGTACTATACTTATATTCTTACTATATCTTATACTTAAAATAGTCTAATAAACTTATCTAATAACTTCTTATATAGTTAGTAAGTAAAGCTTAAGTTCTTTATACTTAGTAAAACTAGCTCTCTTTTTTTAAAAACTTCTAGTTTATCTTTATTATTATGTTACTATACTTAATATACTTATACTTTTTATAAAAACTTTATAAGTATTACTTATACACTATATATACGCTTTACTCTTTAAATAGTATCTAGTACTTCTTTTTTTATCTTACTATTCTTAAGTAAATATATAAAGATTAGGTATTTACCTAGTATAGTATAAAAAGGCGTTGTCTTTATTCTTTTATAAATTAAGTTATTATATATAAATTATACTATTTTTAGTAAAGTAACCTAATTATCTTAATTTTTTATTATAAAGATTCTTAAATACTATTCTAGAGTCTAATTTTATTATTTAGTTTACTTATTAGTCTATAAGTAGAAACCTATACTTAGCTTACACTTTACTTATAGTTAGTAGTATATTTCTACCTAAAATTTTAAAGTAAAGATTAACTCTTAGTTTAATATAATACTTTTTTATATCTTATAGTTTAAGATAATATTATTAAAGTATACTTCTATAAACTATTAGATATCTTACTTTTTAAGTACTAGAATATAGATAGCTATCTTAGATAAGTAGTTTACTATTACTAGTATTATATTAATACGTACTCTAAGCTATCTTTTAAAGGTAAGAAGCTTATAATAAAGTCTAGAAAGACTTCTTTAAAGATATTACTTAGGATTAGTAAAAGAGATAATTCTTTATATTACTTATACTTTAGCACTTTACTTTATTAGTATATTACGTAAGTCTTTATATATTCTTAAACGTCTTACTTTATTAATAGCTAGTAAGAGTATCTTATAATTAGCTTAAGTATTCTATATATACTAAAGTAGCTAGCTATATATAAGTTATAATACTAGAGTAGAATTTCTTACCTAATAGTAAGTTCTTCTAGAACGTATACTCTACTTTTATATCTTAGGACTTCTTTATTATCTAAGTACTATACTTACGCTCTACTACTATATTAAGTACTTTTAACTTTTATTAAACTCTCTACTTATACTTATATAAAGGTATCTCTTTACTATAGTTTATATAAAGTTATTAGAAAGGCTTTAAACTCTACTAATATAAGTTTACTACTAACTAACTCTCTAGCTATTAAGTATAGTATATATAGTATATATTCTATAGTACTAGTAGTAGAAGTTCTTTTAGTACTATAGTCTCTAGCCTTATATATCTTATATATACTTTCTAAGCTTAGCTTAGTTATAAATCTTTTTACTTTACTAGTTATTTCTACTCTAGCTACTAAGCTTACTAGTTGTAATTTTTCCTAGAAGGTAGGTAATAAGTATACTAGTAATAAGTTCTCTTACTTATAGTTATATCTTCTTAAGGAGCTATCTATAGAATTTAGTCTACTAGCCTAGTATTTTACTTTAAAATTAAAAGCTCCTAAGTATATAGCCTAGTATACTTAGCGTAAGTATAGCTTATATATAGTATATATTAAGTATAAGTTATTATAATCTATAACTACTTAAATTATATACTATATACTTTTAAGGTAGTATCTCTACTATTTAAAACTATAAATAATAGTAAGAAGTTTAGTATTATATATTTTATAGTTTAATTCTACTTCTTATAGTTTTCTAAAAGTAAAGGTAACTAGATACTACTTTTTATCTAGGTAGAGCTAGGATAAGATCCTAGAGATTGTAAAGGTTAACGCATCTATCTCTAAGTAAATAAGTAGCGCTAAGTTATAGTAGTATAAGATAGGTATACTTATAAAGTATACTTTAAGTTATTTAAAAGCTTTTTATACTATACTAAGCTAATAGAATTCTTACTTTCTTTTTAATAAGTTTATAAAAAAAGCTATTTTATAAGTATATCTTTTAATAAATCTTTAGTAGAAGTTTATAAAACCTAGGAATAACTATAGTTTTTTAATACTTATAGGCTCTAGCTATTATATAATAGTCTTAATATACTTAGGTTTAGTATATATACTACGCCTTATAATAATAAAGTCTAGAAAATATACTTTATTAGATATAAAAGTATATTTCTTTAAGTTTATAAAAAGTTTTACTCTTTTTAGTACTACTAGTATAGAGTAGATAGCGCGCTAGTATAGTATAATATTATTACTATAAGTATATATAAGTATATTATTAAGGTATACTATATAGATATAATCTAGGAGTCTACTAAGCGCCTTATTAATATATGCTTAAAAACTAGTAGAGGTATTAGTTAGCCTAAAAGGTATTACTAGGTATTTAAAATACCTATAGTAAGTATAGAAAGCAGTTTTCTACTTATTTTCTAATTTAATTCTAATCCTATAGTAGGTATCCTTAAGATCTAAAGTAGTATAGTATTATACACTTAATAAGTAGTTTAGCGTCTCTCTAATTAGTAAGAGTAGGTACTAATCTTTTACTATAACTAAGTTTAGGCTATAGTAGTTAATATAGAGGTATAAGGCTCTATCTTTCTTTAGAATAAAAAGAATAAGTACTTTTACTAAATTATTACTATAATATATCTAGCCCTTATAGCGTATATCTTCTATATATATATAAAGTACTTTAAGCTTATATATAAAGAGATTATAAAGTAGCTTATAAGAAAGTTCTTTTCTCTTTATTAATAAGATTATATAATTAGAGTTCTTTAAGTAAAGTAGTATCTATATAGTAATATTATTAAATACGTTATAGTATTCTAATAAAGTATCTAGAATATATAACTCTTATACTATAAGTATAGTATAAATACGTATATTATATTCTAAGTTAATTATATTAGTTTTAAGTACTCTAAGTAAGTATAGTTTTACTTATATTTCTCTTAAAGCTTTTATAAATTCTTTAGTTATATATAACTATACTTAAGTAATAGAAGTATATTTTTAATACTATATTTATAATCTATAGTAAAGTTATATCTCTTCTTATTTAAGAAAAGGATTTCTAAAAAAGAGTACTACTTTCTCTTTATCTACTCTATATACTATAATCTTAGACTTACGTATTACTTTATTATTATTAGTAAGGCGTACCTAAAGCTTATAAGTAGTATAGGTATTCTACTTTTACGCCTCTATCTAGCCTAGTCTAAAGAGCTTAGCGTCTTAGATTAGTTTTAGTCTTATTTCTACTATAGTCTACTAACTAATAAGACTAATATCTACTTAAGAGTCTAGAATAACTTAAAGCTTTATTTTTAGCTTTAAGCCTAAAGCTATACTATATATATACTATATACTTAGTAAGATATTAATTAATTTACACCTTACTATCTTAGAGCTAATAATAAAGCTAGGCTTTTTCTTATTTAGTTTATATAGACTAGAATATAGTTAGAGTTACTACTATAGTATTTACTAGTATAGTATCTCTTTTTATAGTACTTAAAGTATTTAATAGTAAACTTATCTACTAACTTATTTTAGGGGTTCTTTGTATCTCATTTTATTTAGGCCTTTTTTAAGTTTTCTTTACTTATACTATTTATATAGAGCTCTTGTAATTTTATTATATTATATAAGTTATACTTAAGTATTAAGCCTAAGGTAATAAGGTTTTCTCTTATTACTAGAACCTAATAATAGTTAGTAATTACTCTTTATAGTTTAGGCTATAGTTTTAAAAAAAAGTACTAAATCTTTTATTTCTCTATATACTAAGAAAGCTAGTCTTTAAAGATATCTAAATATCTAGTAAAGGATTTAATAGTTTATTCTTTGCGTTAAGTAGCTATAGTATATACTATTACTACTTTTAGGCTATAGTTAATAGAGTTAGAAAGTAGGTTTAGTAAGTACTTTTTAAAGTACTCTTAAGTAAGAAGTTTATCTACGTTTAGATTATACTTAATATACGTATACTATTATTTATATAAGTCTCCTTTAAAGTATTATATAGCCTAAAGGACTTTATCTTTTTTTACTTTAAAGTCTTAAGGTATAAAGTAAAATACTATTTTATATAAGTAATAGTACTCTTAGTATTTCTTTAGAAATTTACCTTTATATACTATAGGCTCTTTAGGGTAAAGTATATACTTTATGTACGTATTATTAACTAGGGAGTCTATATTATACTTTTAAGAAGTAATAATAGTAACTTTAAAGTTATTTTTAGAGGTTATAGTATAAAGAGTAGTTTATTCTTATTCTAGACGTATAATCTTATCTTCTAAGGTATAAAGTATACCTAGTTAAGCTAATTTATTACGTCTAGTAGTTACTTTATAAATATATTCTTTAATTATTACTAGCGTACTTAGTATATAACCTAGCTACGCGCTACTTACGCTCTATATAGGGTCTTATTTAACTATTAACTATATATTTCTTCTATTATTATAGCCTATTATAAAGAGTATATTATTATTATCTTTAGACTATTAGTAAAGAAGTATTATTATATTAGGAAGTAGCTAGAAGATAATAGTACTTACTATAGGCTATAGGAGATAGTAAAGAGATAATAGATAGTATTTAATAGTACTACTAGTATCTAAAAGAGAATAATACTTACTTTACTTTCTTTATAAGTATTAAGCCTTTTATATACCTATATAGTATACTAGCTTTACTTTAGATTATAACTATATAATATTATAATCTTTAGTATATTAGCTCTACTCCTAACTTATACTAGAGTTTATAAAAGTCTTAAGTATTTAATAAACCTTTATTATAAGTACGTATTCTAGCTACTTTACTATCTAATTACTTTAGAATTTCTTTATCTTAGCGTATTTTATAAATTAGTCTACGATTACTATTATTATATTATATCCTATTCCTATTACTAAGTTCTTTAACGTTAGTAGTCTTATAATAAAGTCTATCGCAATATCTATCTATAGTTTTTCTAGTATCTTAATTACTTATATTTCCCTATAAAGTATATATATCTTATACTTATTTTTTTTAGTAATTTACGTATTCTTTAATAAACTATATTACTTTTTCCTTTATTTTACTAAATCTATAGTTTCTCTAGATTAGTTCTATAGTTTATATATTCTTTAGGTACTTATATACTAGGTTATTATAGTATTATTATATAATTACTTTTTATAATTCTTCTAGAACCTTATTTATAATCTTTACTAAGTTATTAATTTCTTATTCTTTTACTAGTTATATATTTAGTACTAAGTATCCTTATCTATTATCTTATAGTATAGCTTCTTCTACTACTTATTTTTTTCTATAATATTATATTTTTAGCTAAGTATATCTACTTAGCTATTTTCCTTACTTAGTATATACTAGATATTAAATTTATACTATCTTAGTAGCTCTAACTATTATATCTACTTATCTTTTAACTTTTTACTTATTATAAAGTATATTAGGTTCTTATAATCTATCTTTATAATTACTTCTACTATACTTTTAGTATATACTCTCTAATACTTAAGTATATTAACTATTATAAGTAGCTCTTTATTATATACGTTATATCTTTCTACTTATTTTATAAACTTTTCTAAATAGTATATAATTAGTTACTACTTCCTTTTATACTCTTGTAGCGATATTACTCTATAAGCTAGATTAGATATATTAGTCTTAATAACTAAAGTCTTATTACTATAAAATTATTTTAAAACTAGTAGTATAATATAAGCTTACTTAAGTTCTTTATATACTTATTTTTACTCTACTTTTTACTCTTATATTATATCTTTTCTTATAAGCTTTATAAGTAGTAGTACTTTCTTAGAAAATCTTTTTATAAAGTATTAGTTAAAGTTAATAAATCCTAGAAATAATTATATATCTTTAACTATCTTAGGTTTCTTTTATTTTTCTACTACTTTAATCTTTTTTTTAGCTTATTTTAACTTTATTAATACTTATTATATATCCTAGAAATTCTACTTCTATCTTATACTATTTGTATTTTTCTAGCTTTAGTTATAAGTTATATTAGTCTAAGTACTATAGTACTATTATTACTTACTCTACGTACTTACCTTCTTCTTTAGAATATATTAGTATATTATCTAAGTAAGCTATAATAAACTTATCTAAGTATTTTTATAATATATTATTAATTAGTCTTTAGAACGTTACTAGTATATTTATTAGTCTAAAGAGTATTACTATATACTTATAATATCTATAGTGTATTTAGAATACTATCTTCTACTCTTTACTTACTTTAATTTATATTAGGTAGTATCTATCCTTTAGGTCTAGCTTTATAAAAATCTTTACTTTACTTAGCTTATCTTAAAGTTTATCTATATTTAGTAGTAAGTATTAGTCTTTTACTATAATATTGTTTAGTTTTTAGTAGTTTATATATATCTTTTATAGTCTTTTCTTTTTAAGTATAAAGAAGATTAGAAATCTTACTAATAATAAAGATTCTTATATATATTCCTTCTTTATATCCTTATTTAGTTTTTTTTAAAGTATTACTAATTTACTTTCTATTAATTAGTAAATAGGCCTAAAAGGTAGCTCTTTTCTTTCTTATAACTTAATTATATAGTTCTAGAGTTAGTACTTAAGTAATACTAGTATATCTATCTCTTCTATAAATAAGTAGCTAAACTTCTTATACTATTCTAAGATCTTAGGAGTTATATATTACTTTTCTACTCTTACTTCTTAGCTTAGCGCCCTACTAATACCTATAGAAGTACTTATTCTCTCTTAATAAGTTACTATTAAAGCTACTATCTTATATAGTACTTTTTTATCTACTATTAAATACTACTAATATATAGGCTTAAATCTATATACGTATTTATAGTTATTAAATAAAAAGTTCTAGTTTTTCTAATTAACTTTAAGATTAAACATTTATAGCTATAAGAGTCCTAGTATAATATTTTTATTAACTAAAACTAATATATCTAAAGTAATCTTTATACTATATTTTTAAATAATAATCTTTATAATTACTTTATTACTAACTATTAGGTTTCTTAGTATTAGTTATTTATTTATAATATAGATTAGATATAGTATTTTCTTTACTTATAGTTAGAGTCTTACTTATTCTACTACTTTAGGTATAATTAAGTTTATAAATAACTCTAAATCTACTAATACTTTTATTGTTTTTCTTTTTATCTTTACTAAGAGTTTAATAAGTCTCTTAGTATTAATAGTATTATAGCTTCTAGATATATATCTAGTATTAGCTATTTACTTAAAAAAAGACTTAATATAATAGGCTTACTAGAGTTAACTTCCTAGTAACCTTTTAGGTTATTAGTAGATTAGGAGTTAATAATAAAAGCTTGTATTATAATCTATAATAGGCTATAAATAGTAGGAGATATTTTATAACTATTTTAGTATTATTACTTGTAGTTAATAATTAAATTACTAATACTATCCTAATAATAGGTATTACTACTAACTATATACTTATATATCTTAGCTAGCTTTATACTTTATATTTACTAAGATTGCAAATTATAAATTTATTATATACTTAGCTTTATACTTTATATTTACTAAGATTATAAATTATAAATTTATTACGTATCTCTATTATAGTTAGCTTCCTAGTTAAGTTTATTACTCTATAGGTTATACGTACTTTTATTATCTATAGTAGAGCTAACTAGCTTAAATTAGCCTTCTATTATTATAGCTATAATACTATTCTCTACTTTAGGTAGGTTCTTATTTCTCTACTCTAGGCCTAAAGTTATTAGTTTAGTATCTTTATTTATTTCTAGCTCTTTATTATTCTCTATATCTTCTTATTCTAACTATAATAAACTTTTTCTTGTTACTTGTATTACTTATAATAGAGTTAAAATATTTTCTTGTACTTATTATACTTACTTAAAGCTTACTTATCTTATTTCTTTAAAAGATAGTAAATATTATAGCGAGTATATCCTTACTAATATCTAATATAAATATACCCCTTTAGGTATTTTTCTTATAGAGTATAAGTATTTAATTTCTATATAGTTTCTTCTTACTAAGTTATATAGGGTAAGCTATTAACTAGGCTTAAGAGATACTATTATTATAGCTTATAGAGGCTAAGGCTAAGTATAAGTTAACTTTTTATAAGCTAGTAGATCTTTATTCTTATATTAAGTATCTTTATAAGATAAAAGCTTATAATAATACTAAATTATCTAAATAGTCTTGTACCTTAGAGGCTAAGATAGACCTTAAGGATATAGTTTAGGCTATTCTAGCTCTTATTATATTAAGTATTCCTAACGCCTCTCTATTTAGTACTAGTAATACTAACTTTTTAGTTTACTACTAGGCGCTCTAGAGAGTTTTAACTTTAGAAGTCCTCTAGTTTCTTAGAGTAGTTAAGGTTATCTTCTAGTTCCTATATTTCTTCCTATAGTTACCTTTTCCTATCTATACCTATCTATTTTACTAGGTAGTAGTTTCTACTATTATAGAACTAGTATACTAAGATTTCTTTAACTTCTTATTCTTCTTATTCTCTATACGTATCTACTTTATATACTAGTAGTTCTATATCTTATAGTACTATCTTAAGTAGTACTACGTAGAAGGTTAAGTATATCCTTATTTTATTTAGTAGCTTTAATTTAAATATAACTAGTATAACTTCTTTCTTAATTTTATATAGTCTAATTTTTATATAGTCTAATTTTAAACTTAGTTATTTACTCTTAATATTTTTTTATACTAACTATACTTTTTCTCTCTTTCTAAATTAAGGTTCCTATTTATACTTCTTATTATAGTACTTTACTATTTAATTATATAGGAATTCTACATCTTATCTTAATTAATTATCTATATTTTTAAGTCTATTAGTAAGGTTTTCTCTTTTTAGAAACTAAGATACTTTAGATCTTAGTATTCTATATACACTAGAGTTAAATCTATAGTTTATAAAAAAAAGTAATACTCTTATTACTATATTCTTTATGCTGTTATATACTAACTATACTATAGGTAGTAGCTATACCTAATTGTTTTAGTTGTAGTTAAAGTAGGATCTTAAGTATTATTCTACTATTTAATTTATTTATTCTAATTATCTATCTATTTATAAGTAATACGTAGTAGATGTTATGTATTATATTTCTAATTATACTATTATTATTCTCTATAGTTTTAATATAAATCTTATATCTCTATCTATAATAATCTTATCTAGTAGTTTATATTAGCTAATTATAGTTCCTAGAACCTAGTATATAGTAACTTCTATCCTACTTTTTTCTTTATATAGTCTAAAGTATAAGTACTTTATAAGTTTATCTACTATTATTAAGATTCTATTATACTTAACTCCTAATATTAAGTCTTTAGACTTAGGTAGCTTTATAATAAAGTCTATTATAATAACTCTTTATAGTTATTCTAGTACTTTTACTAGTTATAGTATTCTATATAGTATATATCTACTATACTTATTCTTCTAATATTCTATATAATCTTATAGTACTTCTATTACTAATTATCTTACTTTAAGAAAATAATAATCTTATAGTAGTCTATCTAATATTTTTTTAATACCTTAGTAACTATATACTAGTAATTTATAGAATTATTATATAAATTCTCTTTATATTTTCCTTAGGATATATATTCTTCTATAGGCTTATATAAGTCTTTCTTAGATTTCTAAATTTTCTATTTCTTTAGATACTTCTTGTATTATTTTCTAAATCTATTTATCTAGCTTACTACTTATTCTTTTAAGTATTATAGCTATTTTAGGTATATTTAGAATTAAATATCTTTCTTTGTTTTTAATTAGAACTATACTAGTAGCGCTTACTTCTTTTTATAAGTCTAGTCTTCTACTAAGAGTATCTATAAATTAGTTATCTTTCCCTTTTATATATATAATTTCTATATTAAATATTAATAGGAATTCTTACTATCTTATATATTATTATAATAGTTCTTTGTTTAGTATAAATCTTATAAGATTCCTATAGTTTATATAGATATTACAATAGTAATAGAAGAACTATAGATAGAACTAATCGATCCTATAAGCCTAGTCCTATACGACTCTAAAGGCTATAAGCCTAACTAGGAAGCTACGCATAATTAGGACACCTAGAGTAATCTATAATCTATAGACTCTTAGTAGTAGTAGATTATAGATTAAGCTAATCTATAATCTATTAATCTTAGTAAATATAGATTATAGATTATAACAAGTATATAGTTATTAGCAATGCGCATTATTAGGATAGTATTAGTAATTTAATCCTTTAACTATAGAACGCTAATACAAGATAGTTGTAAAACATCTTCTATTGTTTATAGTTATTGTAGATCCTAACACGAACTTTTGTTATTATCTCTTAATCTACTAACTCCTAATTAGGTATTAGGAAGTTAACCCTAGTAACACCTATTATACCTTACTAATTTAGTTATTACGAGAAGTAAAGCGTAAGTAACGTATAGTCTAGCTAACACAATAGTAGAAAGTTTAACTAAAATAAGCAAAGCCTCTAAGAGTAGTTATAAGTCTAATAGTACTGCATAGGAAACAATTAAGGACTAAATTAACAACTTAATCTTAGATAAGGAAGATATAAAAATAGTAATTAACGCCTTAGAAACGTAGAACAAAGAACTATAGGATTACGCGAAATAGAACAAGGTATAGATTAAGGCAATTATCGAAGGCTAGAATTAGATAGAACTAATTATACAACGTCTAGTAATAAGTGCGACTAAGAAACTACCTAAGATACCTATCCTTAAGAAGTTCGATAGGACAAGGGAGAAACTAAGACCTTTTATTACCTTAGCCTAACTCTAGATAGATATACAAGTACTACACTTTGACATAGAAGAAAAGAAAGTAATATATATTAGACTACACCTTAAAGAAGACGTAATAAGATAGTACAAGCCTTACTAGATAGATTATATAATATATTCTCTAATAATACAAAAGGACAAAACTAGAGCTATCTTTAGAAGTTATAAATACTTTACTAAATAAATAAGAGTAGTATTTAAGGATATAGACGTTACTTAATAAGCTAAAGAGTAGCTAGAAAAGCTTATATAGAATTAGAGTATTCCTAAGTACGTATTATAATTTAAGTAACTATCTTAAAATACAGAATAGAACAAGTTAGCCTTAATGTTACGATTTAAACAAGGACTAAACTTAAAAATACGATACAAAATAATCTATATAGAAAAACTAAGAACACTAGAAGCCCTAAAGTAATAGGTAATCTAAATTAATAACGATCTTTAAGAATAGAAGAAAAATAAATATAGGAGTTACGTCTAGAACTAAGACAAAGGAGACCCTATAATCCTTAATACTAATAAGGATAAGAGAAAAAAGAAGAACAAAGACTTTACGTGCTTTAACTATAGTAAGAAAAGCTACTACGTAAAAGACTACTAATTACAAAAGAAGAAAGAGATAGTATACTATAAATATAGGAAACTAAGACATTTTGTAAAAGATTGTAGAAGTAAAGACCTAAAGAAAGAAACTTAGTTAAAGATAACTAAGAAAAAGAAAGAAGTACTATAAGCATAGGCTAAACCTTAAGAGAAGGTAGCTAGGAGTAAAGAAATATAACACGTAATACTTTATTAGACCTTTTATTATAAAGACAACTACTATATATATCTTTCTAGTAAGTAGAGAGTAGGATATTTCCTATAATAGAGAAATAGAGTAGTAGTAACAAAAGAAAGAATAAAAGCTTAGCTAAAAGAGATAGCTTAAGTAATAGACCTACTAATAGAAGACTTAGAAGGGGAAGAGCCCTTAGTACTATTAATCTAGGCTAAAGGACTAGTACTAGATAAAGAGACTACTATAGCTTCCTCTAAAAGACTATAAGAAAGTAAGAAACAAGTTAGTATAAGAAGTATAGAGTACGCCTAGCTAACAATATATAGCTACGATAGCTACACAACAATAGATATAGAGGAATAAAATAGAAATTAGAAGTTTGTTTAGAAATACTTACTAGTTATAAGTATAGAGAAAGCGTACGAAGACTAGAAAGAACGTAATCCTAAGGAAATAAAGTTTATACTATTTTAAGAATAGATAAAATAATATATAGTTATAGTAAGAAGAATACCTATATAAGAAGAGTAGTAGCACCTTATAAGAAAAACGCGATAGATTAACAAAGCTTATATACTAAGAGTACTAGTAGTGTACTATATTCTAATAATAGACGTACCTAGTAAAGATAAGTACTAGGAAGGGGATAACAAGATAATAGATCTAAAGCATCTAGTACACTTTAAAGTATTATAGATATTATACTTAGATAAGAATTGTATTATATATAGGAACTCTAAAGTAAATAATAGTATATAGCTTATAAGAAGAAAAGGCTATAACTATACAAGAGTAATTCTAGTAGAAGATATCTAAGGATAGGAAATAATCCTAGAAGATAGATACGTAGTAGTAAGACCTAGCCTAAAACTATCTAAGAAATGCGTCTAAAGAAGACTATAGTACAAATACATATACAATAAATATCTAAAACACAAAGAATATAAGCTTAAAATAAGGCTATAGCCTTAAAAAGATAGATAGTTTATAAAAGAGCCTAAATAAGAATAATTAAAAGGTATAAGAGGCCTATATATTACAAAAATAGGTATATATTAAGGAAAGAAAGTACGACTAATAATTAATAGTAGAGCTATAAAGAACTTTATATTAAAGAAGTTTGTAGAAACACAAGGAATAAAGTATATAACGAAGAAATACCCTTAATAACTAAGCACGATTAAAGGAAAACTATTCTAAGAACCTATTAGGTTCAAGACAGTTCCCTCTACGCTTAAATTAGAAGGAATAACGATTAAAAATATAGTTATAGATATAACAACAATTAATAACAAACAAGATATAATATTAAGTATACTATAGTTATAAATAACTAACCTATACATTAATTAGAGAATAGAGAAAATTAGTTATAGTAAAACTAATACGTTAAAAGCTAATATAAGTACCTATAAAGGAGAATTCCTAGAAGAATACAAGAAATAGGAAGAATAGCTTATAGAGCTAGAAGACTACTTTCTAGAATATCGACTATAGGACTTAGCGATAGAACTAGAAGAAGGAAGAAACTTAGGATAGAGCCTAGTCTACTAAAAAACAGAAGAAGAATCTAAGATTAAATAAGCGTTTATTTAGACTACAATAAAAAAAGGATAGATAAGAGAATCTAAATTCTTAGTAGTATATAGACTTATATTTATAGATAAAAAGAGAATAAATAATAAAAGACTCTACGTAGATTTTAGAAAAACTAACGTAATTATAAACAAGAACTAATACTTACTACTATAAATAGATAGAATACAAGATAGACTACAAATAGTAAAAATCTTTACAAAGCTAGACATCTAAAACGCCTACTATTAGATTAGAATTAAAGAAGGCAATAAGTAGAAAATAGTGTTTAGAACATAGTATAGACTATATAAATACTTAGTTATACTGTTTAGCTTAATAAATACACTAGTAGCATTCTAAGAAAAGATTAATATAGTACTAAGAGAGTACTTAGATATATTTATATTTATATACTTAGACAACATCCTTATATTCTTAGAAATAGAGGAAGAATACGTACAATATGTACATAAAGTACTAAAGAAATTAGTAGAAAATAAACTATTTCTTAAAATAAGAAAATGCGAATTCTACACAAAGGAAATAGATTTCCTTAGATTTATTATTGAACTAGGAAATATCAAGATTAACCTAGAAAAGATTAGATTAATTAATAAATAGCTAACACTAAAGAACTTAAAGGAAGTATAACAATTTTATAGGCTAGCTAACTTTTGTAGAAAGTTAATAGTAGGATAGTCTAAAGATATAGAACTAATAACAAGACTTATAAAAAAAGACACGCTATTTAAATAGATAAAGGAATGCAAAGAAGTATTTAATAAGATTAAAAAGAAGTTTATAGAAAACCTAGTTATTAGAATATATAACCTAGACCTACTAGTAATAGTAAAAATAGACGTATCTAATTTAGTCTACAGAATAGTACTAATATAAGAAGACCTAGAGTCTAAAAAAGAATACTTAGTTAAATACTTCTCTAAGAAAACAAAGATAGTAGAACTTAACTACCTAATTTATAACAAGAAGATGCTAGTAATCTACAAAGTATTTAAACAATAGAGAGTATACCTATAAAGAGTAAGATACTAGACAAAGGTCTATATAGATTACAAGAATCTTATAGGATTTATAATAAATAAAGAATTATTATAACGCTATACAAGATAGTAGGAATACCTATTAATATTTAATATAGAAATTATATATATAAAAGGGAAAGACAATTAATTTATAGACGCCCTTAGTAGAAGACTAGACTTATAAGAAGAAGTAAACACAACTAGTATAGTTTTAGTTAAGAACGAAGAAGGATATTTAGTCTTAAATATACCTAAAATAGCCGCAACACTTAAAAGAAAGAGTAGCGAGCTAGACAAATAGATTTAGAAGATAATATAAGAAGTATCTAAAGAAATAGAGAAACTAGAAATCTATAAAGGATTTGCACAAGTATATAGAAGAACATATATTCTAAAGAAAATCTAGAGAGAATTTGTACAATAGTTTTACGAATTACTAGTATATAGTTACTAAGGAATTAATAAGACTCTAGATAGGTTACTATAAGATTACTATATCCTAAAAGCAAGATAACTAGTAATAGAAATACTACGAGATTGTATAGAATACTAGAGGAACAAGTATAATAGATACGCACTATATAGAATATTATAATTAGTAGAAGTACTAGAATAACTATAGAGAGTTATTACAATAGACTTTATTACGAAGCTACTAAAGTCTAAGGACCTAATATTAGGAGTTAAATATAATAGAATCTTAATAATAGTAGATAAACTTATAAAGTACTTATACTTTAGACTATATAAAGAAAAAAGTAGGATAGAGGTTACTATATACTAGGTTCTAGGAACTATAATTAGTTAATATAAACTACTAGATAAAATTATTATAGATAGAGATATAAGATTTATATTAAAACTATAGGAAACGATAACAGTATAATTAGGAATTAAGTACGTAATGTCTATAGTATACTACCTGCAAATAGATAGATAATTAGAACGAATAAACTAGATAGTAGAATAGTATCTAAGATACTACCTTAACTACAACTAAAATAACTAGGTATAGTTACTACCTATAGTATAGTTAGTATACAACAGCGTAAAGAATATAGTAATAAGAGTATTACTCTTCTTTACAAACTATAGATTTAAACCTAATATATACTAGACACTAAGAAATTAGATATCTTAGTTACTAAGAGGAGAAAACTTCGCTAATAGACTTAAAGATATATATAACTAACTAAGATAAGACGTAGAATTCCTATATAATAAGATAGTAAAGTATTACGATAAGAAATATAAAAGAAGACCCTAATTTAGAGAGGGAGAAAAAGTATAGTTAGTTAGGAAGAATATTAAAAGCAAACAGCCTAGTTTAAAACTAGACTACGTTAAGATAGGACTATACAAAATTAAGAAGAAAATCTTACTAGTTATATTTAGGCTAAAGCTACTAAGTAAGATAAAGATACACCTAACATTCTATATAGCTCTACTAGAACAAGTATTATAAGAAGTAGAACTACTAGTATACAAAGTAGATATATACAAGGAATAAAAAGAATAAGAAGTTAAAGAAATCCTACAACGCTAGTTCTATAATAGTAAGAACTACTACCTAGTAAAATAGATAAGTATAGACGAAAAAGAGTAACTATAGGAAGAAACATAGGAACTAGAGAACAATCTTAATTACCCTAAGAAATTAGAGGAGTTCTAAAATTAAAACCCTCTAGAACGCTTAGTAGTAAACTAAGAGAATTAATATTACTAACGATAGATAAAGAGACAATAGGGATGTCTAGTATAGGACCTACTACAGTAATACTAAACGCCTTATCTAGATCTAGGTTAGCTTTTAGAGCTACTAACTACTTAGCTAATTTCTTATTATTTAAGGCCTTTATCTTACAAAGACGAGAGAGACGAGCTTAATTCTCTACTAGCTTACTCTACGTAAGCTCCTAGATACGCTTACGCTTAGCTTTAGCCTCTACAATTTAAGATAGTAATTTCTCTTAAGTCTAGTTAATAGCTTTCCCTATTATTATTAAGCCTAGACGTAAGAATAAGTGTAATAAACATATACTTAGAAAGAGAAATACTAGATACGTTATAAGAACTACGTATATTTGCGTAAATATATACCTTATAAGCTCTACTATTATTTATAGAAACGATATAAGGAAGAGATTTAGAGTTTAACTTAGGAGAAGTATAATAAAAACAAGGAAATATTTTAACACTATTACGCAATACACAATTAGTAAGAAGATAGTAATAACGCGTAAATAAAATAAGTATTAGGGAGGATAAAGAACTTTACATTAATAAAGAAATAGGATTAATAACCTTAGCTCTAGGATAGATAAACGAGGGCTTACTTAGAAGAAGAGATAGTATTACAATAGTAATAGAAGAACTATAAATAGAACTAATTAATCCTATAAGCCTAGTCCTATACAACTCTAAAGGCTATAAGCCTAACTAGGAAGCTACGCATAATTAGGACACCTAGAGTAATCTATAATCTATAGACTCTTAGTAGTAGTAGATTATAGATTAAGCTAATCTATAATCTATTAATCTTAGTAAATATAGATTATAGATTACAACAAGTATATAGTTATTAGTAATACGTATTATTAGGATAGTATTAGTAATTTAATCCTTTAACTATAGAACGCTAATACAAGATAGTTGTAAAACATCTTCTATTGTTTATAGTTATTGTAGATCCTAATACAAACTTTTATTATTATCTCTTAATCTACTAACCTCTAATTAGGTATTAGGAAGTCGACCCTAGTAACACCTATTACAATAGACCTTTATTTAGTATTTTACTCTTTATAGGTATACTCTCTATTATTTAAATACTTTATAGATTACTAGTATCTCTTTATTATAGATTAGGTAATTAAGTTCTACTATTTTTATCTTCTTAGAAAAGTATTTAACTAAATATTCTTTCTTAGTCTTTAGATCTTCCTATATTAGTATAGAGGGGTAACACGAAAAAAAGACTAAAAAAAAGTTATAATTTTCAACTTCAGATAACTCTACTAATATATTAGCTAAAAATACAACTAAACAAGAATATTAAAGAGAAAATTAAAGTCTTCTATTTAGCCTACTACGATTTTTGATTACTAAGCGAACCCGAGCTAGGATTTAAAGTGTTTTGTTAACCTTTTTTTAGGTTAACTTTAGAGCTACGCAACTTTTTATTTTTAGTATCTTTTTTTAAGATTTTTTAATATAATTTAGATATATATAAGGGTATTTATATTTGTAAATTATATAATATTCTAATTACTAAAAGTATAGATATTTAGTAAAAGGTTAAAAAGTAAACTTTTAGTAAAAACTTATATTTAATAGCTATAACCTCTTACTATTAGTACTTAGTAAGATAGCCTTTAGCATCTATAATAGCTTGCTATCGCTTTAGAAGAGATAATATACAATTATCTATAGCTTATTATAGTATAAGGGCCTACTTCTCTTTTATAGCTCTTTTAAAGGTCTCTACCTCTAAAGAAGTAGTTTCTATAAGATAATTTCCTTTAAATTACTTAATTAGTTAATCCTTAAGTAAACTCTATATATTTTCAATAGGGTTTAGATCCAAACTATAAGGAGGATAAGGAAAGAGTTTTACTCTATTTCTTTTAAACTAATTAATAATAGTAAAAGCCTTATAGATTCTACTATTATCTTGTTAAAAACTATAGCCTAATATATAAGTTTACTTTTTAATTAATTTAATATAGTATATATTAAATAGAATTTTAATAATAATTAAAAAAGGGGTAAAAAAAAGATAGTTAACTTACCTCGTTTTACTGCCTTTTTAACATGCTTATTTAGGATATTACAGATATAGCGAGAGGAGTTTAGAGTAGTATTATTAATTAGGTCCCTAATACACTCTAGTTTAGATCTCCCTCTTATCTAAATAGATCCCCAAACTTGGATCTTTAGTCCTTTCGCTAAAAAAATCGTTAGTAACATAGTTATTAAAAAATAAGAATATTAAAATAAAACTATGCGTAAAATAAAGTATTTTAGTATATTAGGATTTACTTTAAACTTACTTGTATTAGTTATAGAAATCCGAGCTTTTCCAACCTCTTTTTTACCCCTTTTTCGATAATATTTAGACCTAGCTCCTTTTCTAGCCTCTATACCGCTTTCATCTAAAAATATTATTTTTCTTAGACTAAATTCTTTATTTTTTAGTCTTTGTAGCTATTCTTTACTATAACTAACTCTTTTTATAGCCTTTTTTTTTGTTAATTAAAAGCTTTTTATTTACAATATTAATTATATAACCTTCTTCTTTAATAAAGCGTTGTAAGCTCCTAAGAGAGACTTTTATATTATTTTTAAATAATAATCTCTTATTTGTTTTCTTTAGACTTCTTTCTAAGTCTCTATTTAATTGCCTTTTAGCTCTTGAATTTA
>JALNQF010000608.1:0-19923 GCA_028456385.1 Ophiosphaerella korrae | reverse complement strand
CTACTAGTTATAAGGCTTTTAAAGAAGACCTTAAATACTATAAAATATTAGCTAAGTAATACTATAGCGACTAACACAAGTATAAAAAAGAGTAGTTAAGTCTCTAGTATATTATAACGTTTATCTAATCCTTAGTCTTACTATATCTACTACGTACGTACTACTTACTAAACTAATCTCTACGTTAGTAGCTATTAAACTTAAAGTAAACTATTAGCGTAGATAAGCGTATTAAGTAAGAGCGTATATATAATAGATACCTTAAATTACTTAAGCTTATAAGAAGCCTAGTAAATTAGGATATATAGATAGCTAAGTATAACTACGCTACTACTAAGGCTAAAACGTATTAAGTAGTAGAGTTACTACAAATTAATATAATTACTTAAGACTTTTTAGTAGCTATTAAACACGTAGTACTAATTTAGTCTATAACCTTTTAAGATAATAGAAGGCTATTACCTAGTATAAACTAGAAAGAGATAATAAAACGCTACTATAAGTATATAATAGTATACTATCCTCTAAATATAGGGAGGCGTAAAGCTACTTCTATAGTAGATAATACTTTACCTTATACTACTAGTAGTAATACTACCTAGAGTAAGACTAGGGACGCCTCTCTTATAGATAGCGTACTACTTAATAAATAAAGTAGACTTTATAATTAATATATACGTAGTAGTAATACTAACGTTAACTAAATAATAGGTTAAAAAGCTATAAGTAAATAATACCTAGCTTATAAAAGACTTTATAAACTTAGTAATTACTACTATATTAATCCTAACAAAGTACTAGATTAGTAGACTCTAAGTAAGACTCTAAAAGAGCTTATTAATTATAAACGTAAGTACGATATAAGTTTATAAGGACTAATAAGAAGATAGTTAAAGTATTAAACAAAGCCTTATATAGAACTATACGCTAAGTTACCTTAGACTACTAAAATCTATAAAGAAGATTAACTAGAAGGCTAGTAAATATTAAGTATTAAGAGCACTTTTATTACTAAAACTACAAGGAATACTTATAATACCTACTCTCTCTAGAATTCCTTTATCCTAGACTCTAGTTTAACCTACTATATTATAAACAACCTAACTTTTATATACAACTATTATCTATTAAGGCTAAATAATTATATATAGGTAGGCAAGTTAAAGATATAAGTAAAAGGATATAGATCTCTTACCTTTACGCTAAAAAACTAGTTAATAGAAAACAAACTAGTTCTATATAACGTAGCTATATACCTAGATATCTTTTATAACCTAGTCTCTTTCTAGCTACTTTAGTAGAGAGGAATATAGTAAAATACTTAATCTAAGCTAATAACTCTAAATAAGCCTAATAGACAAATAATTAGATACCTTACTAAGATCTATAATTAATAGGTACTTATTTATTATTTATTATATAATCTTATATACTAAGTAGCGTACTATACCTATAAACCTTAGACTATTAGAGTATCTATACTACTATAGTATAAGAGACTTAGCTATCTAAGACTAGCTATAATTAAATACCTTGTCTAGTAAGCTTAAGGGGTGCGTATAAAAGAAGTATCTATAGTCTAATATAATATATATAGTAAAGCTAAGATAAAGTAGTAAATTAGCTATATACTAACAATTAGTTATAAAAAACTAGAAAAAAGACTCTCTATTAACTTCTACTTATATAAAGTATAAAGCGTTACTAAAGAGAAAAGCTAGATACTTATTACTAATAAGTACTTAAAACTATAGTAGGACTTCTACTTTACTAATAACTAGTTAGCTAAATTAATTATTAAGGTGCTATAAAACTTAATCCTCTTCTTAAAAAATTAGTATAGTATCTTAGTTAAAGTAATTAAAACTAACAACAAGATTATAATAGTAAAACTAGAGGTCTAGCGCTAGTTAAACTTATAAGGTATTACTATTAAACTTTTAGCTCTAGATACTTAAGCCTAGAATAGAGGAGCTAAGCGCGCTAGAGGAATTAATAAAGAGAAAGTATATATAATACGACTTAACGTAAATTTACTATAAGAACTTTAGCTTAAAATTATAGAGGCTAGAGTCTACCTATAAAATCAAACGCTAAGTTACTTAAATAACTAGAAGATACTATATAAAGTATTCTTTATAAAAGTTACTAAGAATTAAAGAATTATAGTATTAATAAGAAAGATAAACTTAGCTTACTTAAAAGTATATAGGTGTAAAGCCTTCGTAATAACTTATAATATATATTATAGTAAATTAAAGCTATAACGTTTAGATCTAAAAGTATAGATTAGCTACCTTATAAGATACTAATTATTAAACATCTACTAGATCTAGGTACTATCTATAGCTAAGGTAATAAGTATATAAGATATAATCTTTAATAAGTAAATAATTTTTAATAGTAAAATAGAGAATCTAATAGATAACCTTATATATTAAATACTAGAAGAGATTGCTACCTATATTAAAATAATTAAGCTCCTAGTACTAGTGTATAAGCTAGAAATAAAGTCCTTCTATAAAGATAATACTAAGTTAGATATATCTATAAATAATAAAGAAGATCTACTTAGCTACTACTATAGAAGAAAGATTGTAGACTACTATCTAACTCTTCTACTATCTCTACCTCTAGTAGTAATACTAGCCTATTTAATAACTAGAGACTAACTAGAGTTAATAGTATATAATAGATATAGCTTATCTAAAACTATACTATAGGTAGTAGCCTTTATAGCTAGTACCTAGGTAGGTAACTTTAGAAAATACTAAAGAGAACTCGTAGATAAAGCTAAGATAAAAAAGATACTTGTAAGAAGACTAAAGCTTTACTACAATTAACTCCTATTACTACTCTTATACTAAACGAACCTAGAAAGCTATCTAATAGGTGTATTATTTAAAGAAGCTAAGTTATCCTACCTAACTAGCTATCGCTAGATAAAATTATAGACTAAAGTACTAGCTAAACCTATCTAGCGTTCTAGCTAGTAGATACTAGACTATATATAGGTATATACGTATAAGCTTAATAAATATTATTAATTTATTAAATACAAAGCTTAACTTGTTGTATAAGGAGACTAGTAATAAAACGTTATAGTATAAGAGACTTACGCTATAATACTAGCTAGCTAATTATTTTAGATACTTATAGCTATTACTACTAAATATAATCTTGAACTAAATAGTATAACGTAACTAACGCCTTTATTTATATAGTAATAGACCGAGAAATCTATATAAGAATACTAAGGGGATACTAAAAGAAAAGTATAATCCTTAGAGTCTAAAAGGCCCTATATAGTCTCTAGATCTTACCTCTCCTATAGTAGAGAGAATTTATAGCTACACTTAAAGTTATAGGCTTTTAAATAGTACTATATAAACTATACTATATAGTTAAAGATAGAATTATTATCTTCTTCTACGTAGATAATATTATTATTGCATATAACAAGTAGAAGACTAAGAAAGTATAGTAAGTAACTAATCTTCTAAAAGAGAAGTATACTATTACTAGAAGAATAGATCTCTAATAGTTTCTTAGTGTCGAAGTAATTTAAAATAGAAAGTAACGTACAATTTAACTACTATAGGCAGCGTATATTAATAAGATAAGTTAGCTTGTAGATAAATTATACGTCTATTACAATATACTTATAGCTACTACTAAACTTAAGGCCTACACTAGCTAGGCTACGCTATCTAAGATTAATAAATATTAACGTAAAATTAGCTTACTCCTATTTATAGCTATAACTACCTAGCTAGATATAGCTTTTGTAATATTATAACTAGCTTAATTTCTTATAAACCTAAGCGCTACTTACTACAAGGCTACTAATTAAGTACTTATATACCTCTCTTATACAAGATTAAAAGTACTCTAGCTAGGTAGTAGTAACTTATTATAAGTTACTAGTAATACTTCTTTTACTAATAATACTATAGATTAAAAAAGCTCTTAAGGCTATATAATTAAACTCTTTAATAGGCTTATTGTATAGAGAGTAAATAAGTAAGATATAGTTACTACCTCTATAACTAAAGCTAAATTACTAGCCCTATCGCAAGTAGCTAAAGGAGTAATATTTATATTAAAACTACTTAATAAACTATACGTTAAACTCCCTATAAATTACGTTACTATCTAGTGCGACAATATTTAAATAATCTAGCTTGTTACTAAAGAACTAGCTAAGCTATAGACTAAGCTTTAGCACGTTAATATCTACAATTATTAGCTAAGACAAGTAGTCTCTACTAGCTAAATTAAAGTAGAATATACTCTATTAATAGAGATAATAGTAGATAGCTTTATAAAAGTCTTACTAATAAATAAATAGGAAAGCTTCTTAAATTAGCTTAGACTAGTAGAAGTAATAGAATACTAAACAATATATAAAGTACCTCTTAATAAAATCTTAGACTACCTTAATAATCTTATACTTATTTTATAATATCTAGTTTACTAATAAGTTACTAACCTAAAGGAGTATATTAGATAAGTTACACGATTAGATACTTAATACGCAATTAGATGCGCGATTATATATACAATTGCTAAGCTACTAACTCTACTATAGCTAAAAGGATTATAGCCTTAACTATTACAAATAAAGGAATTAAATAAAGAATCTAATATATAGGGAGATAGACTACGTTAGTATAACTAATACAATAAAGAAACTAGCACCTTAATAGAAAGAGTATTAAGGATCTAGCTTACTACTATCTTAAGAGACCTAGCTAAGACTACTGTATTGTAGATATATAGATAGAGCGTAGGGCTAGAGATAGATAGTAGAATTAATCTACTTAGTTTATACCTAGTGCTATTAAGTTATAAGTAATTAATCTAAAAAAGGGCTTTTCTAAAAGCCTTAGTATCCCTCTCTAATAAAGCCTTTATATAGCTGTTACAAAAAAGCCTTTTTATTAAACTACTATAACCTTCTTTAAATCTTATAGGTTTATTATTAGGTTAAAGTACTATAAAACTAAAAAGTCTAAAAAAAGATATTTTAATTAAAAAAACGCTAATTAAACGTTATTAGGCTAGCTCTATAGTCTATACTAGTAAGTAAATCTTTTTTTTATTTTCTTATATTTTACTTTAATTAGCTTACTATTAGAGCTCTACTAGGTTAGTAGTAGAGCTTATATAGTAGTTATATAGTTTACTAAAAGCTTAACTATTTTAGAGTATTTATATATAAACTTTTTATAGAAGTTAGTAAACCTAATAAAGACCTAGATATCTTTATAGCTTTCTAGTTCTAGCTACTCTTTAATAGTTTTTACTATTACTAATTCTATTACTACTTTTTCTAAAGTAATAATATAGCCTAGAAACTTAACTAATTTAGTATTAAAAGTATATTTACTTACTTTATAGTAGTATCTCTATATAATAAGTCTATTTAGAACTTCTTTAAAGTAGGTAATATAATTGTCTTTATTTTTAGACTATATTAAAATATTATCTAAGTAAATAATATAAATATAGTCTACTAGCCCTCTAAGAGTATAGTAAATATAAGACTAAAAAGTTATAACTATATCTTATTTTAAATACTATCTTCTACTTATTACTATACTTAATATATAGCTTATAATAGGTACTATAAAGGTTAAGTTTTAAGAAGATTTTAACTTTAGATAGTTAATCTAATATCTTACTTATAAATAGTATTAAGTATCTTTCTTTAATTATAATCTTATTTAGGTATTATTAGTTTATATAAAGATAAAGAGTACTATTATAGTAGAGTATTGTAAAGACACTAATAGTAAGAAAAAGGAGTAAGTAGTTACTAAAGAAACGTAAGTACTAAGAGCTTATAAGGAAGAGCAATAAAAGCAAAGATAAAAGAGATAAGAATAGCAAATAAAGAGTAAAGTAGCTAATAGACCTTTAAGTTATAAGATATAATCTATAGGAGCGTAAACAATATTTAGAACTAGTTTAGCTAATAAAGTTTAAGTTCTCTAAGGCTAATAAGCCCTTAGGCCCTAGATCTATATTAAGTATATAACTTTACAACACTATCTAACTTTAGAATAAAGAGAATTAGAGTACTTATATTATAGTAGTAACAAGAGAAACTAAGATAGAACTAATTAGTCTAAGCTTAGCTACTAATAAGGTATAGGATAAGTAGAGTAATAACTTATAGGATAATAAGCTTAATTAGAAAACTAACTACAATTAGGACACGTAATAAATTCGTAAATTCGCGATCTTAGTAAACACGAAGTCGCAAAGATATTATATAACAAATTTATAAATTTACAATCTTAGTAAATATAAAGTAATAAAGCTACTAAGATAATATTACTATATAGTTAGTAGTAATACGTATTATTAGGATAGTATTAGTAATTTAATCCTTTAACTATAGAACGCTAATACAAGATAGTTATAAAATATCTTCTATTATTTATAGTTATTATAGATTATATATATAAGCTTTTATTATTAACTCTTAATCTACTAATACTCCTAGAGACAAGTTACTTATAGTTAACAACAAGTAACCCTATTATACCTTACTAATTTATTACAAGAAGTAAAGCGTAAGTAGTGTATAGTCTAGCTAACACGATAGTAGAAAGATTAACTAAAAAAGAAGGTAAAGTACCTATAAGTAGTTATAAGTTAGATAATATAGTATAGAAGTAAATTAAAGACTTTCTAAATAACTTAATCTCTAAAAAAGAAGATATAAAGATAGTAATTAACGCCTTAGAAACCTAGAACAAAGAACTCTAGGAGTACGCGAAATAGAATAAAGCTTAGATTAAGGCTATTATTAAAGGATAGAACTAAATAGAATTAATTACCTAAAGACTAGAGATAAGTATAATAAAGAAGCTACTAAAGATACCTATACTTAAAAAGTTTAATAGGATAAGAGAGAACCTAAGACTTTTTATAGTCTTAGTATAACTTTAGATTAATATATAAGTACTATACTTTAATAGAGAAGATAAGAGGGTAATATATATTAGAATATACCTTAAAAGAGATACAATAAGATAGTTTAAACCTTACTAAATAAACTATACAATATACGTAGTAATAAACTAAAAAGATAAGATAAGAGCTATCTTTAGAAGTTACAAATACTTTACTAGATAAATAAGAGTAGTATTTAGAGATATAGATATTACCTAATAGGCTAAAGAAAGACTAGAAAAGCTTATATAGAATAAGAGTGTTCCTAAATATATATTATAATTTAAATAACTATTATAAAATATAGAATAAAATAAGCTATGCTTAATATTATAATTTAAACAAGGACTAAATATAAAGATATAATACAAAACAATCTATATAGAGAAACTAAGAATACTAGAAGCTCTAAAGTAATAAGTAATATAAATTAATAATAATCTTTAAGAATAGAAGAAGAATAAGTATAGAGAATCTACTTAGAACTATAATAAAGAAGACTCTATAGTCTTTAATACTAATAAGGAGAGAAAGAAAAAGAAGAATAAAGACTTTACGTACTTTAATTGTAGTAAACTAGGTTACTACGTAAAGAACTACTAATTACGATAGAAGAAAGATATAGTATATTATAAATATAGAATGCTAAGATGCTTTACAAAAGACTATAGAAGTAAAAATCTTAAAAAAGATAAAGAAGCTTAGTTAAAAACAACTAAAAGTAGAAAAGAAGTACTAAAAGTATAGGCTAAACTTTAGAAGAAAGTAGCTAGGAGTAAAGAAGTATAATATATAATACTCTATTAGGACTTTTATTATAATAATAACTACTACGTATATCTTTCTAGTAAGTAGAGAGTAAGATAGTTTCTATAGAAATATAGAGTAGCTATAATAAAAGAAAGTAGAATAAAAGTATAGCTAAAAGAAATAGTATATATAATAGACCTACTAATAGAAGACTTAGAAGGGGAAGAGCCCTAGACCCTATTAATCTAGGCTAAAGGACTAGCACTAGATAAAGAGACTACTATAGTTTTTTCTAAAAAACTATAAAGAAACAAGAAACAAGTTAACATAAAAGATATAGAGTATACCTAGTTAAATATATATAGTTATAATAGCTATATAATAATAGATATAGTAGAATAAAACAAAGACTAGAAATTTATTTAGAAATACTTACTAGTTATAAGTATAGACAAAGCGTACAAAGACTAGAAAGAATATAATCCTAAGGTAATAAAGTTTATAATATTCTAATAATAGATAGAGTAATATATAGTTATAGTAGGAAGAATACCTATATAGAGAGAGTAGTAGTACCTTGTAAGAAAAACGCAATAGATTAATAAAGCCTATATACTATAAGTACTAGTAGTATATAATATTCTAATAATAATAAGACCTAGTATAGATAGGTACTAGGTAGGAGACAATAAGAGAATAGATCTAGAATATCTAGTATATCTAGAAATCGCATAGGTATTATATTTAAATAAATACTACTACCTATATAGAGAAGAGAAAGCACGAAACTACGTATAGCTAAAACAAGAGAAAGGATATAACTACACAAGGGTAATCCTAAAGAAAGAAATTAAAGGTTAAGAAATAATCTAGATACTTAATAAAGAATATATATTAATTAGACTAGGACCTAAATTATTAAAAGAATATATTAAAGAAAGGCTATAGTACAAATATATATACAATAAATATCTAAAATATAAGAACTATAAACGCAAAATAGGATAATAGCTCTAGAAGAATAGATAATTTAAAGAAAGACTTAAGTAAGAAAAGCTAGAAGGTATAATAGGCCTATATATTATAAAGCTAATTATATACTAAAGATAGAAAGTATAAATTATAATTAATAGTAGAGATATAAAGAACTATATATCTAAGAAGTTTATAGAAAACTAAGGAATAAGCTATATAATAAAGAAATACCTATAACAACTAAGTACAATTAAAAGAAAACTATTCTAGGAACTTATTAAGTTTAAAACAATACCTTTAACACTAAGGTTAGAAGGATTAGAAATTAAAAATATAGTTATAGATATAACAACAATTAATAATAAATAAGACGTAATATTAGGTATACTATAGTTATAGCTAGTTAACCTAAAGATTAATTAGAGAATAGGAAAAATTAGTTACTCTAAAAGAGATATATTTAAAGCTAATATAACTATATATAGAGGATAGTTCTTAGAAGAATATAAGAAGTAAGAAAAACAACTTACTAAACTAGATAACTACCTCTTAGAATATTAATTATAGGATTTATTAATAGAACTAGAAGAAAATAAAGACGTAAGATAAAGCCTAGTTTATAAGAAAATAGAAGAAGAATCTAAGATTAAACAAATATTTATATAAAATGTAGTTAAGAAAGGATAGATATAAGAATCTAAATCCTTAGTAGTATATAGACTTATATTTGTAGATAAAAAAGGGATAGATAAGAAATAACCTTGTGTAGATTTTAGAAAGATAAACGTAATTATAAGTAAGAACTAGTACCTCCTACAACAAATAGATAAAATACAAGATAAGCTATAGAAAGTATAAATCTTTACAAAACTAGATATCTAAAACGCCTACTACTAGATTAGAATTAAAAAAGGAGATAAATACAAAACTATATTTAGAATATAATATAAACTATACAAGTACCAAGTTATACTATTTAGACTTATAAATACAATTATAGTATTCTAGGAAAGAATTAATATAGTACTAAGAGAGTACTTAAACGTATTTATATTTATATACTTAGACAATATCCTTATATTCTTAGAAATAGAAGAAGAATACGTATAATATATATATATAGTGCTAGAAAGGCTAGTAAAGAATAAGTTATTTCTTAAGATAAGAAAGTATAAATTCTATATAAAAGAAATAGACTTCCTTAGATTTATTATAGAACTAAGAAAGATTAGGATTAACTTAAATAAGATTAAAGTAATCTAAGAATAGCTAATACCTAAGAACCTATAAGAGGTACAATAGTTTTATAGACTAGTAAACTTTTATAGAAAACTAATAGTTAATTAGTTAGAGTAAATAGAACTACTAATAAACCTTATAAAGAAAGATACGCTATTTAGATAGACTAAAGAATACAAAGAAGTATTTAGCTAAATTAAGTAAAGATTTATAGAAAATATAGTTATTAAGATATTTAACCTAGACCTACTAGTAATAGTAAAAATAGACGTATCTAATTTAGTCTATAGAATAGTAATAATATAAGAAGACTAAAACACAAAGTAAGAATACTTAGTTAAATACTTCTCTTAGAAGATAAAGCTAGTTAAGCTTAACTACTTAATCTATAATAAAGAAATACTAGTAATTTACAAAGTTTTTAAATAATAGAGAGTATACTTATAAAGAGTAAAATATTAAATAAAAGTCTATATAGACTATAAGAATCTTATAAGATTTATAATAAATAAAGACTTATTATAATACTATATAAGATAGTAAGAATTCTATTTAATTTTTAACCTTAAGATAATATATACTAAAGGTAAAGATAACTAATTTATAGATACTCTAAGTAGAAGACTAGACTTATAAGAAGAAGTAAACACTACTAGTATAGTTTTAGTTAAGAATAAAGAAGGATATTTAGTCCTAAATATACCTAAAATAGCTATAATACTTAAAAGAAAAAGTAGTAAGCTAGATAAATAGATTTAAGAGAAAATAGAGAAAGCCTCTAAAGAAATAAAAAAGTAGAAGATTTAAAAAGAAATTATAAAAGTATATAGAAGAATATATATCCTAAGTAAAATATAGAGAGAGTTTATATAATAATTTTATAAACTACTAGTATATAAATACTAAGGTATTAATAAAATATTAGATAGACTATTAAAGGACTATTATATCCTAAGAGTAAGATAACTAGTAATACAAGTACTATAAGACTATATAGAATACTATAGAAATAAGTATAATAGGTATATACTATATAGGATACTATAACTAGTTAAAATACTAGAATAACTATAAAGAGCTATTCCTATTAACTTTATTACAAAGTTACTAAAGTCTAAAAACCTAATATTAGGAGTTAAGTATAATAGAATTCTAATAATAGTAGATAAGTTTATAAAGTACTTATACTTTAGACTATATAAAGAAAAAAGTAGAATAGAAGTTACTATATACTAGGTTCTAGAAACTATAGTTAGCTAATATAGTATTTTAGATAAGATTATTATAGATAGAGATATAAGATTTCTATTAAAACTATAGGAAACAATAATAGTAATATTAGGAGTAAGATATATAATATTAATAGTATAATACTTATAGATAGATAGATAGTTAGAATAAATAAATTAAATAGTAGAATAATACTTAAGATATTACCTTAACTACAATTAGAATAATTAGGTACAATTACTACTTATAGTATAGCTAGTATACAATAGCGTAAAAAATATAGTAATAGAAGTATTACCTTTCTTTTCTAAACTATAGATTTAACCCTAATATATATAGGATACTAAGATCCTAAGTATCTTAGTCTCTAAGAAGAGAAAACCTTATAAATAAACTTAAGGAAATATATAATTAACTATAATAGGATATAGAATTTCTATAGGATTAAATAGAAAAGTACTATAATAAGAAATACTAAGAAGAACTCTAATTTAGAGAGGGAGAAAAAGTATAGTTAGTACGTAGAAATATTAAGAGTAAATAATTAAGTTCTAAACTAGATTATATTTAGATAAGACTATATAAAATTAAAAAGAAAATCATACTAGTTATATTTAAATTAAAGCTACTAGATAAAATAAAGATACACTTAATATTCTATATAGTACTACTAGAAAAAGTACTATAAGAAGTAGAACTACTAGTGTACAAAGTAGACACGTATAGAGAATAAAAAGAATAAGAAGTTAAAGAAATTCTATAGTACTAGTTCTATAATAGAAAGAACTACTACCTAGTAAAATAGATAGGTATAAATAAAAAAGGCTAACTATAAGAAGAGATATAGAAACTAGAAGACAATCTTAATTACTCTAAGAAACTAGAAGAGTTCTAAAGTTAAAACCCCCTAGAGCGCCTTGTAGTAAACTAAGAAAACTAATAATACTACTACTAGATAGAAAGGAGATAGCAACGTCTAATATAATAGGAGCTAGAGTAGCTTCTACTACGTTGTCTAAATCTAATTTAGCCTCTAAAGTACAAGACTATTTAGATAACTTAGTATTATTATAAGCCTTTAGCTTATAAAGACGCTTAAAATAAGAATAAAGCTTTACTAGCTTATAAAGAGTTAACTTATACTTAGCTTTAGCTATAGTAAGCTATAATAATAATTACGCTTAAGCCCTATTAATAGCTTACCTTATATAACTTAGTAAAAGGAGACTATATAGAAATTAAATACTTACACTCTATAAGTAAAACCTTAGAAGAAATATATTTATACTAAATATTAGCAAGAATATACTTATTATTATATTTACTATTATTTAAAGATATAAGATAAGTAAGGCCTAACTCTATATAATAATAATAAGGAAATATCTTAACCCTATTATAAATAATACGAGCTACAAGAAGGAGTTTACTATACTAGGAACAAGATAGTATAGAGAGTAATAAAGAACTAGAGATTAATAAAGAAACTAGATTAATAACTTTAGCTCTAGAATAAATAAATAAGGAACTACGTAGAAGAGGGAATAGTATTATAGTAGTAATAAGAGAAACTAAGATAAAACTAATTAGTATAAGCTTAGCTACTTATAAGGTATAGGATAAGTAGAGTAATAACTTATAGGATAATAAGCTTATTTAGGAAACTAACTATAATTAGGATGTATAATAAATTTATAAATTCGCGATCTTAGTAAATATAAAGTTATAAAGCTATTATAAAATAAATTTATAAATTCGCGATCTTAGTAAACACGAAGTAATAAAGCTGCTAAGATAATATTACTATATAGTTAGTAGTAATACGTATTATTAAGATAATATTAGTAATTTTATCCTTTAACTATAAAACGCTAATACAAGATAGTTGCAAAATATCTTCTATTGTTTATAGTTATTATAGATTATATATATAAGCTTTTGTTATTAACTCTTAATCTACTAATACCTCTAGAGATAGGTTACTTGTAGTTAACGATAGGCGACCCTATTACAACCTACTAGAGATTTACTTAGGTAGATCTATCTCTTCTTCTACACTATATTAAGGTATTCCTAAAAGATATCTAATTCTTAGTAAAACAAGTTATATATTAAGATATTAAAGATCTTCTTACTTTATTTATTTTCTATAGCGTAATTATATTCTTTTTAAAAAGTAAGTATCTCTATCTAATTTTTACTAAATACGCACTACTTATAGTATAGTTCTTTTAGAATATATATTATTACTTCTTTATAAAATATATTATCTATACACTAGTAACCTTTTAAGCTATTATTAGAAGGAGTCTAGGCTTCTTTTACTAGTAGTTTTTACTATTTAGGATCTTTATAATATATACTTACTACTACCCTTTATATTATCTTTTCTAGTAGCTATAATAGTAATAGTATATACTTAATATAATATCTTATATAATTAATAATCTTATTTATAGTATTCTTTAGATAGAGTAGACTTTACTTATAGTACTAAGTAGTATCTATAATAGAATCCTTACTAGGTTTCTTTTATCTTAATAGTAGCTTAGTAGTAAACTAATAAATATCTTAAGTAACTACGTCTCTTAGTTCTTTATTTAGTACTATATAGATAAGCCTATTAGAATTAAAAATATATACTTATTTTCTTAGTAAAATAATATTAAATAGCTCTTAAGTACTTACTAAAGTTATTCTTTTATCTTTTAACTATTTTAGCTACTATTAAAAGGTACCTAATAGAAATTAGATCTAAGAGTTAGCTTCTCTTAGCTATAAGTACTTTATAATAAAGTTATAACTACTAAATCTTAACTCTAAAAAGTATTAAAGACTTATATTATACTTAATTCCTTTATTATCTTTATATATAACTATAAGATTATTTACTATATAAATAGCTAGTTTTATATTATTTAAAAATATAGTAATAAGAATACTCTATATATCTATATTTAGGTATACTAAGAGTTTAGTATTTTCTTTATTAGTTAGGTTTCCTTCTACGCCTAAATTATACAAAGCTTTAAATACTACTAAAGTTCTTTTAAGAGTAAGTATAACTATATTAACTATAATCCTTTAATATTCTTCTTTTATTTCTTACTCTAATTACTAGTAAGAAAGGTTAGTAACTAAGGCTTTTTTTTTCTTAACTCTAGATTTTTATTTTTAAATTAAGGTTTCCTTAATTTAAAATCTTTATTCTTCTAGTAGGGCTTATAGAATCTTTTCTAGTTACTAACTTTTTCTTCTTTTAGCTTCTTAGCTAAAGAACTAGGCTACTACTAGTCTTTTATTAGATTACCTATAAGTAAAAGTTAGAGCTTCTACTAATCCTACCTTTTATTAAGTACTTTATACCCTTAAGTAAGTACTAAACGTTTTTCTTTCTAAGAATTTAATTAAAATTAAGTAGATCTATTATTATTTATAATATAGACCACCTTTAGCCTAGTTATAGTAACTACTTATTCTATATTTCTAAGTACTCTTTTAAAATCTTCTAAGAAGCTAATATTATTTAAACTTCTATTATATTAAAGCTTAGTATAATAGTTCTTTAGGTTTCTTTAAGTAAACGTATAAGATTTTTAGTTTATTATTATTATTAAGCTTTATAAATATATTAAAGTAGATAGCTTCTTTTTAATATAGATATAGTAAGAAGAAATTAATACTATTACTACTACGCTATTAATAGTTCTATAACTTAGAGTAGTTTTAAAACTTTATTAATACTTAGTCTTAGACTAGCTAGCGCTATTCTACTTTTAGCTCTTTTTAGGTCTAATTAATATTATTATTAATCTTCTATTATAGTAGTTTATAATAGAAATTATATTAGATTATATTTAATACTTAATAGAGTTTTATATTAGTATCTTCTAGAGCTTAAACTAATCTAAAAGTAGTTTCTATATTTCTAGCCTAGGTTTACACTTACTATAGTATAAGTTATTACTTATTAAAGCCTAACTTAGGTCTTAGTAATACTTTATTAAGTATACCTATAAGTTTACCTATATTATTATAGGCTGCCCTAAAGTAGCCTATAGTAGTTCTACTAGTACCTAGTAATATATAATACTATATAAACTTAGTCCTTTAATCTTATAACTATATTAGGTAAAAATCTATTACTTTATACTTTAAATAAAGTGCTTATTAATTTTTAAATAAACTACTAAGGAGTTTCTTTTATTAGCTTTAATAAAGCTCTTCCTAAAAGAGTAGTATTACTTTCTATTCTTTATAGAAGGAGTATTAGGCCTATTACTTACCTAAAAGCGTTCTCTAAGAGCTTATTATCTAATAAGCTATTTATAGCTCTATTACTAGTCTCTATATCTTAGAAAGATAATAAGTTACTTTTAAAAAAGTTTTTATAAGCTACTTAGCTACTATATATTACTATAAGGACAATATACTACTAAGCTAATCTAGATAAAAAGAGGCTAATAGCTAGTTAAGCTATTATAGTAGTATACAATATATATACTAGTTATTATTACTTAAAGTTCTTTATACTTAGAACTTACTTAAAGTTATACTAAGTTATATATAAGGGAATATACTAGCTAATAGAGCTAGTACGTACTAGTTACTTAGCTAAGTAGAGCTCGTCGATAGCGCTAAGTATACCCTAATAGCTCTCTCTACTAAACCCTTTATAATTACTCTCTAACTAGTTATAATAACTTTTAATCTAATAACTACTTTATAGTTAAAGTAAGAAAGTTTCGAATTATAAAGAGTGTTTAGTAGGAGTTAGATATAATAGAATAATAAGTATATTAATTGTAATAGGGTTACTTATTGTTAACTATAAGTAACTACTACAAGGTATTAGTAGATTAGAAGTTAATAGTAAAAGTTTATATTGTAATTAAGTAATAGGCTATAAACAATAGTAGATTCTTATAATATTAAGTATTGTCGATCTTAGTTAAAGATTAGATTACTAATACTATCTTAATAATATATATCCCTACTAACTATATACCTATACTAATCTATTAATCTATTACTTGTATTTAGTCTTAGTAACAATAGATTATAGATAACTAAGCTATTAATCTATAATATAATTACGTCTATATACTCTATAGATTATAGATTATATTACGTATCTCTATTATAGTTTATTTTCTAATCTACGTTATTACTCTACTTATCTTAAACTTTATTAGTACTTAAGTTAGGACTAATTAGTTCTATCTTAATTTCTCTTATTACGTCTATAATAGTATTCCTCCTTTAGGAAAGTTTTTATTCTCTTATCTTAGGGCTAAAGTTATTAATCTAGTTTCCTTATTAATATTAAGTTCTTTATCTTCTCTTTTTATATCTACTAAGTTTACTCTTTATTATCTTTAATTAGTAGATTATATATTATACTATAGTATTATAATATTCTTTTATTCTTATTATAAGTCTTTAAACTCTCTATTAGTTTATTTTTCTTTAAAGTATAGTAAAGCTTATAAGATATATATTTATACTAATACTTACTAATCTTATAACTTATCTAGCGTATCTCTAGTAAAGTATAAGTTAAAGATCCTTATTTATATATCTATACTTATTTGTAATAAAGAAAGCTATTAACTACGCTTAAGAAAAACTATTATTATAGATTATAGAAGCTAAAAAGGAGTATAAGAAGCTATATAAGGTCTCTTGTTATACGCTAAAAGAAAATTAGTTTTAACTTCTTAATAATTAGACGTAACTATCTAATAACTAGGCTAACTTGTTTTATCTTTATAAGATAAAGTATTGCAAGATACGAGCTTAAGAATAAGTAGGAGATAATTATTAATTAAAGAGCTATCTAAGCTAAGCTACTTATATATAGTAGAGTAGCTTAAATAGCTTATATAGCTTACTTACTACTATAGGCTTACTTAAATTATATAGAGCGAAGCTCTAACTTATAATATACTTTTTAGGTAAGCTACGTAGTAGAGCTATTTAATAAGTTTTAAAGTCGTTATCTAAACTTAGTTAAAAATTCCTTTACCTATAATTCTATTTATTTTAGGCTTATACGTAGGTACTAAGCGCTTATACACTACGCGTAGTATATTTAGAGTTTTCTTAGCCTTATAAACTCTTTAGTAACTATTATTATAGCTATTATAAGTTACTATTTTTAAAGCTTTTAAAGCTTACTTTTTATATTAGTAATTATTATACTAACTTGTTCTTATAGAGTAAAGCTAAGAAAGCTACTTATACTTATATATCTTGCTCCTATACTACCTCTAAAGCTACTACTACTACTACTACTACTACTACTACTACTACTAAGAAGAAGAAAAAGTATACTAAAAAGACTTTAGTACTATAGACGCCTTTACTCCTACCTTCTTATACTTCTTTTTCTAAGGGGGTTGTAAGTTCTCTTTATAAGAAGCTCTACCTCTACTATACTTATAGCGCGTTAGTAGGCTACTCTAATAGGAGCTACTATAACTCCTTTAGAGAAAAGGTTTAGCGTATATATACTATACTACTAGTAGCTATAGCTATATTCCTATATAAGTTAATTTAAAAATTTTACTCTAGCTCTTTAATTTACTACTTTAAGAGCTACTCTAGCTCTTTATCTAATATTAGTTAACTAACTCGTATTATAGCTCTAAGATTACTTACTACGCTACTATTACTTTTATTACTACCTAGGCCTATAAGGCTCTAGAGAGAGAGCTTAAAGCTCTTTAAAAAACTTTCTATATACTACTTAGTAAGGTTATAGAGGAGACTCTAATTCCTTAAACTCTTCTACTACTTCTACTCTAACCTTAACCTACGCTTATACTTACGCTTACTACTACTACTACTACTCTTACTTCTACTTATAATCTTACTACTACTACTCTTACTTCTACTTATAATCTTACTACTACTACTCTTACCTCTACTTATAATCTTACTACTACTACTCTTACCTCTACTTATAATCTTACTACTACTACTTTACTAAGGCTACTATTATAATAGAAGTAGTTACTACTTTACTAACTAGAAATAATTAAGCTAAAGAGGCTTTTGCGCGTTATCTACATATAAAGGTACTTCTTAGTAAGTTTATTAATCTTATATTTAAAATAGATACTTTATTTTAAGCTTAGCTCTAAGCTTTAGCTCTACGCTTTAGCGCTTTAATTTAAAGACTTCTTTATAGCTCTATACTCTACTTTTATAATTCTTATAACTTAAGCTTAGCTTATATATCTTTAAAGTTAAGGTAAGCTTTAAATATCTTAAATTACTACTCTAGAAAGTACTTAGTTAGGCTATCTACTAGTATCTTGCTTGTTAGTATATATAATACTTAAAATAAGCCTCTAGCGTACTCTTGTCTTAGCTATATATTCTATATATCTACATAATATAAGTATATTAATACTCTCTTATTTTTACTTATAATAAGCCTAATTATTTGCTAATTATTAAAGAAGATAGTCTAAGTAGCTCCTAGGTCTAATATAAGCTCTTAAAAGAGCCTTTTTAGTACTATTACTTCTTTACTTATATACTTAAGCGTAAGTAGCTTAGCTTTAATAGTAGAGGTAGTTACTATAGCTTATTAGACTACTTTCTATATTACTACTCTACTAAAGAGTATTATAATATAGCTATAAAATATATAGTACGTTACTAGATTATTAGTAAATAACGCGTCTCTATATATAAGTAGCTTAGTACTTTACTACTTACTATCTTACTACTAGCTATCTTACTACTTACTATACTAGACTAATAGGTGCTAAGTTCTATATAGGTAAACAATAACTTAGTTTACTACTTCGAGATACTTTTAGCTTAGATTTATAAGATATTAAGAGAGCTTAGTAGCTATAAATATAACGTCTAGTTATACTATTATTACTATATATAAGATAGATTCTACTTACTCTTAGTAGTCCTTAATTTTACACTTTATAGCCTCTCCTTTACTTAGCTATAGCTTCTCTACTAGTAATAGAGTTGCTAGAAAGCTTATAGAGCTTACAAGATTAAACTTTTTTACTATCTTATTAATATACTTATTATAGACGAGCGTAATAGTCTTATCTAGCTAACTCTATATTACTTATACGCCTAGGAACTAGTTTACTAAGCCTTTATCTTCTATATTATATACTTAATTAATTCTCTTAATAATTTAGTAAGCTTCTAATTAGTAGATTTTATAATATATTACTAATATATTATTAATATAGAAGAGAAGGAGTATTTTACGCTCTTTATTATAGAATAAGTATAGCTCCTCTTTTAAAACTATAAGACTAGCTTATTTAAGCGTTTTTAAGAACTTTTTATACTAAAGGAGTAGTAAGTCCTTTAGGCTATATAGCGCTCGATTAAGCTTAACGTACTTGCTAGCTACTTTAAACCTATCTAGGAGCTTATAGATAACTACTAGTTAATAATCTTAATATACGTAGAAGAAAGCTCTAATAATATTATACTAAGCTACTTCTAGGTTAAACTTAGCTATAATTACTATTGCAGTTTAAAACTAGCGCGCTACTAACGTAGTAGCGTAAGTTAATTATATTAAATCGATTATTTAGAGGTCTCTACGTACTATAATCTAAGCTTTATGCTTAAGAAAGTAGCTATCTTAGTTAAGTTTGTATATAAAAACCTACTTTAGAGGTAGTATCTAATTACTTAATTATAAGCGCTCTATCTCCTCCTAGGTACTAGCTACTAGTAGCGTATTAATCTCTTTCTAAGCTACTT
>JALNQF010000607.1:0-19931 GCA_028456385.1 Ophiosphaerella korrae | reverse complement strand
ATCTATAATAACTATAAATAATAGAAGATATTTTATAACTATCTTGTATTAGTATTCTATAGTTAAAGGATTAAATTACTAATACTATCCTAATAATACGTATTACTACTAACTATATACCTATATTTCTTAGCTAGCTTTATACTTTATATTTACTAAGATTGTAAATTATAAATCTCTTATATACTTAGCTTTATACTTTGTATTTACTAAGATTATAAATTATAAATCTATTACGTGTCTTTATTGTAGTTAGCTTACTAATTAAGTTTATTACCCTATAGATTATATACGCTATTGTTATCTATAGTAAAGCTAATTAGCTTAAATTAGTTTTCTCTTATTATAGCTATAACACTTTTTATATTAACTTAAAGTTTAATAATACTTTAATTAGTATACTTATAAGTTTACTTATATTTTTATAAGCTACTTTAGAGTAACTTATAGTAGTTTTACTAGTACTTAGTAATATATATAATACTATATTAACTTAGTCTTCTAACTTTATAACTATATTAAGTAAAGAACTATTATTTTATACTTTAAATAAAGTATTTATTAATTTTTAAATTAACTACCTAAGAGTTTTTTTTATTAGCTTTAATAAAGCTTTTTCTAAAAAAGTAGTATTACTCTTTATTTTTTATAGAAAAGGTATTAGACTTATTACTTACTTAAGGGCGTTCTCTTAGAACTTATTATCTAATAAGTTATTTATAGCTATATTACTAGCCTCTATATCTTAAAGAGATAGTAAGTTACTTTTAGAGAAGTTTTATTAGGCTATTTAGCTACTACGTATTTATCTTTAGTTAGTTATAATAACTTTTAATCTAATAACTACTTTTTAGTTAGAGTAAGAAGGATTTAAATTATAAAGAGTATTTCGTAAGAGTTAGATATAATAGAATAATAGGTATATTAATAAAGTAAGATAAATCCTTAAGGGATTTATAGGCTTACGAAGGTGTTATATATCTAAGGAGCGCACGTAATCCTAAGTAGCTCTAAGGGTAATCCTAGGGGTACCTAAGGAGCTTAAAGGGAGGTTCAAAGGGAGAGTCTTAAAGGGAGGTTCAAAGGGAGAGTCTTAAAGAGAGGTTTTAGGTAGGGGGATAAAGTACCTGTGACAGGAGCCCGTTTTTGGTAGGTGGCCGAACGACATGGGGGCCGAGGGCATTCTTACCGAACACCAACGTTGTTGGAGAAACCAATCACCGTGACTCCGTTTGCGACAACCCATGTGTGATAGCGATCACCTAGCCAGGCGTAGACCATCATGACAATAGTGGCAAATACATACGGAGGGGTGATCAAGCAATTGGCAGCGGCAGGACTGAAACCCATTCCGTCCTTCGGAGTGATAGGAAGAAAATATGTAATAGCATAGGTAATGCTCGTTGTGAACATGAAGATGAAGGCAAATCCCCATACCTTCAGATCCAACACTTCTTTGCAGTATTTGGCGAATTTGAATTCTTCTGCAATAACATCTTGGCAATCTTTCTCTATGCATGCCACGATGAACTTTGCTTCAGGCTCATTTAAGATTTTTTTTCCTGCAACTTGGACGGCTTCGCGGCGAGCTCAGGGAAGTCGATGATGTAGTACCAGTCTATCAAACCAACTGTAACTGTGATGACACCCTGAAGGATAAATATCCATCTTCATTCAGCAAGACCGGGACCGAAGTGAGGAACAATCTTGGAGTTCTTCTTTGTAGGCCCGTAATGTACACCAAGCCAGGGGGCAGTTTGCACACCCCTGCCTTGGAGGAGAGAAAAAAGGTAACCGAGAGTCCCTAGTGAACATCTGACCAATTTGTCCCAACTTATTGCTGGCCAGCCCCGCATGTTCATCAAACCATCTGGAATGATGGTGCTAGGCATGCGTAATGACTTGACCAAGTTCGGCTATAGTCAATAGCGAATATCGACCGAACTCTACTTAACCGTGTTTGGCCAACGTGAAGATCATGGCTAGTGTCACGCTAACCGCCAGAACATAGTGACGGGGTGACGCCTCACTGAACCATACAGCAGGCTGTAAGAACTCATATGGAGACCACTCAGATGCCCATGAATTGAAGAAATGCCATAAGTGCTGAGATTCTGAAAGATATCTTTACGCTAGAATGTACGAAACTTGCGGTAGGAATAAGTGAAACCCTAGGAGTCAACTATACCTAGTTGCTCTGGGTGTTTCGACAAGCATGTCGTTTTTTAGCTACTCTCCAGCCCACGCGGGAATTATTTTGCTTTCTTAGAACTACACACGTCATTTACTCATGCTATGATGTGAAGGGCAAAAACTTCCCATATTGTGATGAAGATTGGATTTAGAGTTGTTACGTTAGTTGTACACTATAATTTCGTGTTGAGTAATTCAGTCTAGATGGTTAAAAAGCAAAGATTTTTAGACAGTGTAGACATTTGTAATCAAGCGTTTTCAGGCATGTCACAGAGTTTCTGGTGATTAATCGTACGTGGCCCATTTATTCTACGCCATGTCTTGGTTGCGGTCTATCTATTTTATTTCTTAGGATGATATGACCCTATTGTTAGTCAATCACTTTTAGTAACATTCAAGTGTTGCTCTAAACTCGAAACTGAAGATAGGCAATGTTCTTTGCGAAGTTCCTGCACTATGTAACCTATTCAGACTGTGAACCGAAAAGCATCATGACCCTCCGGAGAGATTGCACCATTGGAAAGAGAGTATAATTGGTAAGAAATAGCGCATCTGAGTTTAGGCTCTGCCTACGTAGCATTGTAACACAATTGACCAACAGTTTTGGCTACCATTCGTTTACATATTGGAAGACTTTTTCTACGCCAAGCTACCAATTTTGATTCGGATGGAAATGACGCCTTTATCGGTTTCGATAACATTGCCACCATAGATCCGAGTCCATTGCTTCCAAATCTAATCATCTGATTTATTAAATGAGGCTAATAGGTCTCTCAAAATTGGTTAGCACGTATTGTGGCTAAGTAGTTACATCCTTTTGTGGAATCCTAGCTGATGCATAAGCGATGCGCGTCACCGTCACTGCGGCGGTCAACCACTTCTATCCTGTAACGCTGTGGGGGCTATTATACATTTCAATCGTCATTTTGCTAGCTTGCAGTTCGAAAACTATATATGCTGAACCATCCATCGTCAATATATGCGAATCGAGGTTGTTCCAGCATCAGCATTATTGCTTCGTACTCGTACCGAACATTCGGAAGACCTGTTGCTCAATCAGGTCTTTGTTAATCTGCAATGTAACATTGTTTGGGAAGTCCCTCGTAATATGGTCACGAGAAGAGAAAAGGCAGGCTATATCGAAAAATAGTGGGACAAGAATATGACTGACACGATATGTGGAAGTATAAAGGCAAGCAAATGTAAGTGTATCAACAACCAGCGCCACAGCCTCAGAAGCATAATCAGCTGTACACCCTTTGCATTACTCGCAGTTCTCCCCAGCACCACCAACATGAAGCTCGCAGCCTCTATTTTCGCTCTCTCCGCATCTCTCATTCTCGCTGCGCCAGTGGCTGACATCGTCGCCGATAAGCGCGCAGCAACTTCGGTATATCTTTGCAACGACCGCAATTGGAGCGGATACTGTGTCCATATTTCTTCTCGGCCAAGCGAATGCGTTCCTTTGGCTGGAGATCTCAACGACCAAGTCTCCAGTGCTGGGCCAGATCAGGGTAGCTTTTGTTATTTTTTTGTGTAAGTTGATAAGATCAGATAAGACGAAAGTGGGAAAATATCGCTCATACACATACTAGGGACCCTAATTGCAGTACCGCTGCGGATTTCTTCCACGTAGGATATCCAGGAGTTGCAGACTTATCCAAGACACCTGTCAACGGGCCTCCAGGAGCCACTCGCAATTTCGAAGACAACATTTCCAGCTACTTCTGCGTCAATGAGTGAATTGTTAGTCTTGTACATAGCGTTATAATGTATAATGCTGTGTTTTATTGTTATTTCATGACCCCTAAACAGGCGAAAGACTTATTCCGAATTGACTTGTGTAATGAAAATGGATTGAAGGTCGTGAGTTTGCCTTGCCTTACAAACTAAACGAAAAAAGCATGCCAGTAAGGATTACTGAGAGGCTTTCAGAACATGGGATCGCCCGAGATTTATTCCCCGAACTCTACCTGGATCCATGCTAGCCCGTTTCAGCAGCGATCCAAAACCATCATCTACGAAACAAGGTCATATCCAAAGTCAATAGGTAGGGCAGGCAGCAGCAAGTATACGAAGACCGATCTACAGTCCTCTGTAGTTAGCAACAACTCCCTGCAATTATGACTGACTTAAACCCTCTGAATCTCTTGCACCCGCATCCACTGCTTATTCAGTCGTGTCCTATCAAGATGATCTGTTTCCCAAGTCTGATTGCTGTGTGTACGTTGGTTACAGCCATCGCCGCAACACTTGCCCCCGCAACGTCCAACACCAAGGGCAAACAGCCGTCGTCTCTTGCTTGTACTCGTATGCTTCGTGCCGACCTATCCTATCGCGAGCAAGCACTGGCTAATTGACACATATTGCAGCCGTCAAAGTCAGCACCCCAATCCAGGCTGCAGAGTGTAGCCACAACACGCGCACATCAGGTCAAACATTTGCCATCTTCAGGCAGGATCACCAATACGACGGCAATCATGGGTTTCCATATGGAACATGCGAGGCATACAATTGCGCTCCGGGAAGGGTAATGACGGGGGGTGGCGACTATTGGACATTCTTTTGGGCCGAGGCAGGGGTCAAAGGGGAGGAAGACGGCGAGGGTGCAGGATGTGTCAAGAGTCCAAAGGATGGGACGTGTGGGTGTCAGAACTCGGACGGGACGTTTGTGTATGGGGGAAGGCAGTGTAAAGAAGAAGCAGATCCCTGCTCAGTAAGCGAAGTAGAGTGATGTCAACACTCGAAGCTCCCTGTATAAACGTCTAATTGCCAAGCTTCCCCCCATCTTCCCACCACGCAGCCATTGCGCGCCCACAAACAACAAAAATGGCAACCACGGCAAAGAAGAAGCTAGTGGTGTGTGGCGGCAACGGGTTCCTTGGTATGTGGCCAACCCAGCGACTGCTTGCAGGCGCGCATGGCTGACAGGACTGCCAGGAAGCCGCATCTGCAAAGCGGCAGCGCACCGCGGGTGGTCTGTCACATCAATATCGCGGTCAGGCACCCCCAACTGGCCGTCCGTCGCGGCGCCTCCCAACCCACCAGCCTGGTCCAGCGACGTGTCGTGGCAGAAAGGCGACGTGCTCGACCCCGCCTCGTACACTCAACACCTCAATGGCGCTGATGCCGTCATCCACACCATGGGCATCCTGCTCGAAGCAGATTACAAGGGTGTCCTGTCCGGCCGCGAGTCGCCCATCAAGGGGCTACAAAGAGCATTCAGTGCATCCAAAGCAGGCACGCAGAATCCACTCGACAGAAAACACGGCGGGCCATTACGACCCATGGAGAGTGACGGCCAGTTGACATATGAAGTTATGAACCGTGATACAGCCGTCTCCTTAGCCCACGAATCCGCCACCCGCAACGTCCCAGCCTTCCTCTACATCTCCGCCGCAGCCGGGACGCCCATACTGCCTGCCCGCTACATAACCACAAAACGCGAAGCAGAATCCATCATCAGCACCACCTTCCCCTCCATGCGTACCGTTTTCATCCGAGCCCCCTTCATGTACGATGCCGCGCGGACCTTCACACTGCCCATTGCCGCAGCTGGCGGAGTAGCTAGCTTGGTAAACAGCGCCCTGGGCGGTAGGCTAACATGGTTTATGGGCGCAGGCGGCATCAAACCGCTCAGGGCAGATCTGGTGGGCGAGGCCGTTGTGGAAGCCTTGGAGGACGGCGAGGTTAGAGGCCCGGTAGAGGTCCCAGAAATCGAGAGACTAGGGAACAGAGCATGGAGGAAGAACATGCTCTGACTATAGGCCCGCCAAAGCTGGCTTGGCAAACTATGCAGCAACACGAGTCACTTACTTCCGCCGACTCGATTGGCTAACCAGCTTTTTCTTCAGATGTTTCGGCATCTTGGCTTTCCTCTTCTCGCGCTTCTCCTCCTTGATAGACTTCTTATGCGCCGCCTTCTCTTCTTTATCCACGTTTTTTTTGCCCCTTCCTGGCCCCTTCTCAAAGATTGATTGGTCCACCTCGGAAGAATCTGATTTACCGGCTTCCGAGTCAGTATCCGAATCTGAGCAATCCGACTCAGTGGGTTGAATAACATTGTCAGCAAGAAGGGATTGGTATGGGAGCTTGGAGCCTTTGCCAGCATTGACCAGTGCGGCATCGCGCTCAATATCGTAAACTTGTTCGAGTGTTTGTGGGATGTATTGGTTGCGAAATACATCATCATCTTCTTCCTCTTTCCGCTTTTCTTCTTCAGTTGAAGGCACAACTGAGAGCATTGTGCCAACCAAGTCTTGGATCAATACCTCATCTTTGATTTCCTTTGCGCCCGTCTCGTTGGTAACAAAGAAGAAGGCCCTCCTCTCGCTCAGTATCTCAACATTTCGTGATCGGAAGAAATCTGATATGTTCTTCACATCCATGCGTAAGAACTCAAGAGATCGTGGATGGTCATGTTCGACTGCTTGGGAGACATCGATTATCCATTGTTTATCTTGGTGGTAAAGAACATTGTACTCGCTCAAATCCGCATGGACAAGTTTGCATGTCTGGTACAGAACGCGCATGTAGATCAGCATTTGGATGTACAATTGTTTCCATTTAGCCTCCTCCTCTTCACTTGAGAGGCCTTCAAATCGTACATCCTTGAGGCGGGGCGCAGGCTTGCCCTTGCGGTCGCCAACAAAGCCCATAACGAGAACGTGATTGCGGAGGGCTATGGGCGAAGGCGACGGAATCCCAGCGTCATGAATGCGCGCCAGGTTCCGACGCTCCTTGTCAGCCCAGAGCTTCACCATTGCGCGATTGTTGCTCTTGTTATACCCCTGCCTAAAGCGAAACTCGCCCTGGACATACTTTGCCCGATCCTTGAAGACCAAGATGGACGTCTTGTACACCTTAATGGCGCGATGCACTGAGTCCAAGTCGTGAGATTCTGGGTCACTCATGGCGTGGTAGACATTTGCTTCTTTGCCAGTTGAGATGACGCCATGAATTTCGGATATAGTGTTGCGGTTGATAAGCTGCAGTAGAATCATCTGCGTCCTCCTGTCTAGCACTTGCTCCGTGGTGGCTCGATCCGACTTGTCCTTGTCTCTGGCTGCACCGCCGGTGGCGCCTGAGAACTTGTCGCTGAGTCGAATTTTGGCCGCGTGCTTGGAGAGGGAAGCAACCTGGTCATCGATTGCTGCGCTTGTGTTGGCCGACGGCTTTTGTGGGTTTGACTTAGGCTTGTGATCGGCCGGTATCGAGGTATCGATGAGTTTACGCTGCCGGTTGTACGCTTTGGTGTAGTCGTTTCCATCTGCTGAGACCAACTCAGGAACAATTTCAGCATCCTGATCGGATTCTTCAAATAGATCATCAATGTCGTCGTCAAGGTCCTCGGCATCGCCGGCCTGGTGGACCGGCTGTTTAGGCTGTTCTGGTTGTTCTGGCACGGCGCTCACCATTTTTGAAGACTGCGTGGTTGGTATGAGCAGTCGCGGTCAGTAGATGGTTGTGACGGAAAATGTCAAGACATGGAAAGCGGTGGCAGAATCGCGGGGTGCAACCGAGGTGGGGCAAGACACTTGTCCTGACTCCTAGCCACATAGTAACCCCCCAGTGCCTCGCCCTCGCATCGCTACGCAGTAATTGCTGAGCACTGTCTATGGGTGTGCGACTGGCCCCTTCACTTGACTATCCTCGCTATTACAAGACATCCTTCGCCATACTTTTGCATCATTGTTTCATGGAGCCGGCCAATTATACATGTTCCTAGCTCATGATTTCCGGGAGAGTCAATAAAATTCAGTCGCTTCAACATTCGTCCAGCATCCCTCTTCGCCTTGCCCCGGATATTATCTTTGTTTCAACCACACACACCTGCCAGCCGCCTGATTGGGCCTCCCATTCATGCCAAGCTTACGGAGGGCGCGCGGCCTAGCCGCGGCAACACAGCACAATAGGTAGCTAGCTAACTATGTGAGGCTCAGCAATCATCTCATCGCGCTCCAACACCCCCCTTAGCGGTATGATATCATGCTCAAAACGATCGACTACAAGGGATGTACAGAAATGCGCGTCGTCGCGGATCGCAATCATGGTCAGCTCGGCATCGTCACTGGGCGGACCCTAACTCCCTGTTCCCCTGCACAACGCCACAGTAACTTCGAGTTCTATTTTGATAGCAATATACCGATATTAACACTTGCTAAAAAGCAGAGAGAACACAAACCATGACCATGAAATGCATGCACGCATGCATTGCTGATGGACGAGGGGCAGCTTCGAAAGAGCAGACATGGCTCCACCGCGCTGCCTCACAAGCTGGTTAGGTCTCAGGGGTACCAGGTGCGGCGAAATGCAAAGCGTGAGTGGCTTGTCGTAGAAACAAACTCCAGGGACATGAGAGTCATGATAGGCTGGCCTGGTGGTCCCACCATTACGGCCTAGGCGGCAGGCCATTCTGACACACCCTAGTCTCCACCGAGGCTTCATGAAACACCACAGGATGACATCTGTCGACCACTCAGATCCGCCATGCTCACATGCGACAGGAGACACCGTCGGTCGGCACGACGCATGGTTTTACTTGCTGAATCCGAATGCTAGCTAACGGAAATTGCAAAGTCTGGTCATGTTGGGTTTTAATAGTCGGTTGTCCTCCGCTGACGTGCAGACTTCATTCTTCTCCAAACCTTCCACTTTTGCACCTTTGTGTCTCTTCGTATATCACACCCTCTCTTTGCTTGCCTTTCTGGACGCAGGACGACCTCATTCCTTACATTCCGTCTTGTCAGGCTCTCCACGAGCGTTCCATTCTTTACGCGGCACTCCACCGTCCGGGGTCAATTCTAACTTTGTCTCAAGTGAACACCTCTTACAAACCACCTTATTCCAGTGGAATCATTCTTTGGAAAACTTCTGTGAAGACTATTTTCGATAAACTACACTCAACATTTCACAACGAGTGTAAATACTTTCGCTCATCGCCATGCGCTTCACTTCATGTGCCGCTGCAAGCGTACTGGCTGCTCTAGTTACAGCCCAAACCTTCACGGATTGTAATCCTATGGAAAAGGACTGCTCCAACGACCCCGCCATGCCTCAGACCTGGACAACTGACTTTAAAGCCGGCAAAGACTCTGTCAAGGGTTGGAAGCAAACCGCTGGCAGCTTGACTTATGGTGCTGGTGGTGCCGAGTTCACCGTTGCCAAGAAGGGCGATGCTCCTACGATTCAATCTGAGGGCTTCTTACACTTCGGTTACGTTGAGGTCAAGATGACTGCCGCCAAAGGCCAGGGAATCATCTCTTCAATTGTCCTTCAGTCCCAGAATCTAGATGAGGTCGATTGGGAGTGGATTGGAGGCCAAGAGGGTAAAGTTCAGATGAACTACTTCGGCAAGGGGAATACAACAACCTATGATCGAATGATCGAGGCTCCTGTTGCTGCCACACAGACTGAAACTCACACTTACGCTTTGAACTGGACTGCGGAGTCTCTCACCTGGATCATTGACAACAAACCTGTTCGCACCTTGAACTACGCCGATGCTAATGGTGGTAAAAACTACCCCCAAACTCCTTGTAACGTTCGTCTCGGCAACTGGCCTGGTGGTGATTCTGAAAATGAAGGTACCCGGCAGTGGGCGGGCGGCGACGTTGACTACGCCAAGGCACCGTTCACGATGACAGTCGACAGCATCAAAGTTATCAATTACAGCCCCGGGACTGAGTATAAATGGAGCGATAAAACGGGTTCTAAGGATTCTATTCAAGTTATCGGTGCTGGCAACAAAGATGGAGCGCCTCAGAACTCGGCTGTTCTCGAGCCTTCTGCTACTGCCTCAAATAAGCCAATTGCATCTGGCATCAATGCTCCCAGCGGTGTCGCCAGCAACCCGACTGCTCCTGCACCCAAGCCTTCTGGTGGAGCAGCCGGCAGCCCACCCAAGGATGGCAAGCCGTGTGAATGCGGTACCGCGTACGTTACCGTCACCGGCGCTCCTCCCGCTTCCTTTACAACTCAATACCCTGCACTCCCTCCTGCCAGTGTCATCTCTTCTGCCAAGACACCAAACCTCAGCTCTGCGGCGCCCGTTCAGCCTTCCCCGCCTTTCCCTACAGGTGGCATTCGCACCGAGACTCGGCCACCACCGATCGTCCCCAACCCAACTGCGCCTGGTGCAATTCTTCCAACACCATCGCGTAACGCAACTGTGAGTGCACCACCCGCACAATTCACTGGTGCTGCGAGCCAGAACAAGGCTGGTGTGCTTGTGGGTGCAATGCTCGGTGCTGTACTGCTTGCTTTCTAAAGGACTTTAACATGGAATGGGGGTAATTACAGGGCTCATGAACGTGAAGCAAGGCGCAGCTTGGTTATTGTATATACTTAATTGGCGTTCGCGTTAGATATGCGGCGACATGAGCTTGATTCATCTTTGAACAAGAGTCCTCGACGCAAAACACAAATAAGATAGTTAGACACTTGGGTATGAGACTTATTTGATAAGCGCGATGATATAGCTTACTCCTATACTATTTTCCACGCTACGTTCATCATGTTTTGCCTTTTCCGTTTTGAAATTGCCCATGCCTCCTGACACTGCAAGCAAGCAGCGCACCCATACTCGCAGCCCCTAGCCTCTATGCTAGCTTAATCTCTAGCATGTCTATATATTGTGGGTCTTATTTACTATAAGGGTAATTTATGTTAAACACACGACATCCACTTACAACCTTACACCTACTACTATCAGGATAAAGTTTAATACTTCTCCTCCCCCTACTAACCTACTCCTATAAATGTATAAAAGCATAGAAACTAATTAATTTTATTCTTAATTATTAATTTATTCTAATAGAGTCGTTGTAAATACTTAAAACACTAATCGTTCTTGTAAGTAGCGTGAAAGTTAAACATAAAATTAGTACTATTAGGGCAAAGTTATAACTTTTAAAAAAGAGTAATTACTCTTTTACTCTTTTTAAAATATAATAAAATAATTATAAGATAGACTTTACGTAAGATAGCTCTAGGAGGTATAGTAACTAGTTAATTAAAAAGAAAGCAAATAGTAGATAGAGAGCTAACTAAGAGAGAGGTAATAAAGCTATATATACTAGGTAACTACTTAGTATATTATAGATATAATAAGAGAAATCGAGATAAAACTAATTAGTCTTAATTTAAGTACTTATAAAGTATAAGATAAGTAGAGTAATAACCTAGATTAGGATATAAACTATAATTAGGACACGTAATATAAGTAATTTATAGTTATATATAATAGATTATAAGTAATCTATAGATCTATACTATAGATTAGATATAATATATAGGTATATAGTTAGTAGTAATACGTATTATTAGGATAGTATTAGTAATCTAATTTCTAACTAAGAGTAAAAATATATTAATATTACAAGAATTATTCTATTATTTATAAGCCTATTACTTAATTATAATATATACTTTAGTTATTACTTTTTAATTTACTATACTCTTACTAAAGTACTTAGTAGTTATATTAAGAAGTAGCTAGAAGATAATAGTACTTACTATAAGCTATAAGAGATAGTAAAGAGATAATAGATAGTATTTAATAGTACTACTAGTACCTAAAAGAGAATAATACTTACTTTACTTTTTTTATAAGTATTAAGCCTTTTATACGCTTATATAGTATACTAGCTTTACTTTAGATTATAACTATATAATATTATAATCTTTAGTATATTAGCTTTACTCTAAACTTATACTAGAGTTTAGAAGAGTTTTAAGTATTTAATAAACTCTTATTATAGAGCTTTTCTCTCTAGCTAGTATTTTTACTAGCTTTTTAAAGTATAACCTTAATAAAAACCCTAAACTTTTAAGAAAATAGAGAAAAGAGTATTTATATACCTTACGCGCTATACCTATATATTAGGTATATTATTATTATTATACTTATATATAATATTCTATTTATATTTTAATAATAAGTAAAAGATTATTACTTATATAATTATATTTACTCTTAGTAGACTTTATATAAAAAATATTTTTCTTTTCTAATTACTTTACTTATCTTTTTATTAACTATAGTATATATTTAGTAATTATTACTATAGTTTACTATTTTTACCTAAAATTTATTAAGAATAGTAGTATCTATTAAGCTTAGCCTTTTAAGTAAAGTATAGATACTAAGCGCGCTAACTATTATACTTTATATACTACTTACTTATACTATACTTAAAGTATTATTAACTAGAAAGAAGTATATAATAAGCTAAAAGAACGTTAATACTAGTATTATTTCTCTAGTAATTATAGTAGCTACGCCTTAGTAACTATAATATATACTCTTTATATACGCTTTAACTTAGATAAATATATACTTTTTATACTTAATAAGTATATTAATTATTATTATAAGCTTTATAATATATATAATACTACTATATCTAATACTATTACTTTTAAAAATAACTTAGAATTGTATAATACTAGTATTAAGCTTACTTATACTTAGTATACCTTTAACTTAGAGCTATTAAAATTAAACTATAGGTACTTTACTACTTATAGTAGTACTTCTTTAGAAGTACTTACTTAAATACTTATAACTATACTTTAATTTTTAGAGCTTATTTTAACTAAGTAGTATAGCTTTATAGCTTAGTAAAAGGGTTTAGTTAAAGTATTAATAGAGATTTTAGGCTATCTTTACTTTATTATATATTTATCTATACTATACCTATATAGTATATACTAACTACTTTTTAAGCTTACTATAGTAACTTTTCTATAAGATAAGCTAATAATAATAATAATAAAGATAGTAATAAAGAAGAAGAAGAAAAAAAAGAAAAAAAAAAGAAAAAAGAAAAGGTAGTAGAAGAAGAAGAAGTAGAAAAAGAATAAAAAAAAGAAAATAAAGAAAAAGAAAATAAAGTAAAAGGTTAAGACGTTTTATTTTTAAAATATAGGTAAGATATAAGTAGAAAGTAGTTTAGGCTTATCTAATAAGTAGAGAAAAAATAGTTTATAGTATAATTATTTATTTTTTTATATATATAGATACTTAGCTATAAAGTTAAAAGTTAGATTATACTATTTACTCTATAAGTACGTTTTAAGTATATAAAATATATTTTCTATATATATTTAAATTATAAAGCGCTTTAAGCTAAATTAAAATCTATAGTAAGAGTTTATATATTTTAGGATTTATTATATCTTTTTTATCTAATAAGATACTCTAATTATCTTTTTTTTTTATATTTCTTTAAGATTTTTTTAACTTTTTATACTTCTTCTCTTTCTTTTATTACTTTAGGTAGCTAGGTATTATCTTTTATACCTAATTAAGATTTTTATCTCTTAAAAAAAATATATAAAATATGTTATAAATATAATAGTAAGGTAGTAGTAGTAAGTAGTTATTAGATAAGTTACACGATTAGATACTTAATACGTAATTAGATACGCGATTATATATACAATCGCTAAGCTACTAACTTTACTATAGCTAAAAGGATTATAGCCTTAACTTTTATAAATAAAGGAATTAAATAAAGAATCTTATATATAAAGAGATAAACTACGTTAGTATAACTAATATAATAAAGAAACTAGTACCTTAATAGAAAAAGTATTAAGAATCTAGCTTACTACTATCTTAAGAGACCTAGCTAAGACTACTATATTGTAGATATATAGATAGAGCGTAGAGCTAGAGATAGATAGTAAAATTAATCTACTTAGTTTATACCTAGTACTATTAAGTTATAAGTAATTAATCTAAAAAAGAGCTTTTCTAAAAGCCTTAGTATCTCTCTCTAATAAGGCCTTTATATAGCTATTATAAAAAAGCTTTTTTATTAAACTACTATAACTTCTTTTAAATCTAATAGTAGTATACTAATATTCTTACTACGTCTTATACTTAAAATAGTCTAATAAACTTATCTAATAGCTTCTTATATAGTTAGTAAGTAAAGCTTAAGTTCTTTATACTTAGTAAGACTAGCTCTCTTTTTCTAAAAACTACTAGTTTATATTTATTATTATAGTACTATACTTAATATACTTATACTTTTTATAGAAACTTTATATATATTACTTATATACTATATATACGCTTTACTCTTTAAATAGCGTTTAGTACTTTCTTTTCTAGCTTATTATCTTTAAGTAAGTATATAAAGATTAGGTATTTACTTAGTATAGTATAAAAAGGTATTATCTTTATTTCTTTATAAATTTAGTTATTATATATAAATTGTACTATTTTTAGTAAAGTAATCTAATTATTTTAATTCTCTATTATAAAGATTATTAAATATAATTCTTAAGTCTAATTTTATTATTTAGTTTACTTATTAGTTTATAAGTAAAAAGCTATACTTAGCTTATACTTTACTTATAGTTAGTTGTATATTTCTACCTAAAATTTTAAAGTAAAGATTAACCTTTAGTCTAATATAATACTTTTCTATATCCTATAGTTTATAATAATATTATTAAAGTATACTTCTATAAACTATTATATATCCTACTTTTTAAGTACTAGGATATAGATAGCTATCTTAGATAAGTAGTTTACTATTACTAGTATTATATTATATATATACTTTAACCTATCTTTTAAAAGTAAGAAGCCTATAATAAAGTCTAGAGAGACTTCTTTAAAGATATTACTTAGGTTTAGTAAAAGAGATAATTCTCTATATTACTTATACTTTAGTACTTTACGTTATTAGTATATTATATAAGTTTTTATATATTTCTAAACGTCTTACTCTATTAATAGCTAGTAATAGTATCTTATAATTAGCTTAAGTATTCTATATATACTAAAGTAGCTAGCTATATATAAGTTATAATACTAGAGTAGAATTTCTTACCTAATAGTAGGTTTTTCTAGAATATATACTCTACTTTTATATTTTAAGACTTCTTTATTATCTAAGTACTATACTTATACTCTACTACTATATTAAGTACTTTTAACTTTTATTAAACTCTTTACTTATACTTATATAAAGGTATCTCTTTACTATAGTGTATATAAAATTATTAGAAAGGCTTTAGACTTTACTAATATAGGTTTACTACTAACTAACTCTTAAGCTATTAAGTATAGTACGTATAGTATATATTTTATAGTACTAGTAGTAGAAGTCCTTTTAGTACTATAGTCTTTAGCCCTATATATCTTATATACGCTTTCTAAGCTTAGCTTAGTTATAAATCTTTTTACTCTACTAGTTATTTTTACTCTAGATACTAAGCTTACTAGTTATAATTTTTCTTAGAGAGTAGGTTATAATAGGCTACCTATTATTAACTATAGGTAACTAGTCTCGTAAGAGTTAGTAAATTAAAAGTTAATAATAAAAGTTTATATAGTAATCTATAATAACTATAAATAATAGAAGATTTTTTGTAATTATCTTATATTAGCGTTCTATAGTTAGAGGATTAAATTACTAATACTATCCTAATAATACGTATTACTACTAACTATATAGTAATATTATCTTAGTAGCTTTATTACTTTGTATTTACTAAGATTATAAATTTATAAATTTATTACGTATCTTAGTTATAGTTAGTTTCCTAATTAAGCTTATTATCCTATAGATTATTACCTTACTTATTCTATACTTTATTAGTAGCTAAGCTTAAACTAATTAGCTCTATCTTAAGTTCTTTTATTACTACTATAATACTATTCTCTCTTCTATATAGTCTCTTATTTCTCTATTCTAGAGCTAAAGTTATTAGCTTAGTTTCTTTATTAATTTCTAGTTCTTTATTACTCTCTATACCTTCTTACTTCTAGTATAATAAGCTTTTTTTTATAGCTTATATTATTTATAATAAAGTTAAGATATTTCTTTATTATTATTATATAGAGCTAGGCTTTACTTACTTAATATCTTTAAATAATAGTAAATATTATAATAAGTATATTTTTACTAAGATTTAGTATAAATATATTTCTTCTAAGGTTTTACTTATAGAGTATAAGTATTTAATTTCTATATAGTCTCTTTCTACTAAGTTATATAGAGTAAGCTATTAATAGAGCTTAAGTATAATTATTATTATAGCTTACTATAGCTAAAGCTAAGTATAAGTTAACTCTTTATAAGCTAGTAGAGCTTTATTCTTATATTAAGCGTCTTTATAAGCTAAAAGCTTATAATAATACTAAGTTATCTAAATAGTTTTATACCTTAGAAGCTAAATTAGATTTAGATAATATAGTAGAGGCTACTCTAGCTCCTATTATATTAGTTATTCCTATTACCTCTCTATCTAGTAGTAGTATTATTAATTTTCTTAGTTTACTATAAGGCGTTCTAGAAGGTTTTAATTTTAGAACTCTTCTAGTTTCTTAAAGTAGTTAAAGTTGTCCTCTAGTTCTTATATTTCTTTATATAGTTTTCCTTTCTTATCTACACTAATTTATTTTACTAAGTAGTAGTTCTTTCTATTATAGAACTATTATTATAAGATTTCTTTAACTTTCTATTCTTTCTATTCTCTATATATATCTACTTTATATACTAGTAGTTTTACTTCTTATAGTACCTTTTCTAATAGTACTATATAGAATATTAGGTATATCTTTATTTTATCTAGTAGTCTTAGTTTAAATATAACTAGTATAACTTTCTTTTTAATTTTATAAAGTCTTATCGTAATATAATCTAGTTTAGAACTTAATTTTTTACTTTTAATATTTTTTTATACTAACTATACTTTTTCTTTTTCTTTAAATTAGGGTCTCTTTTAGTATTTTCTATTATAGTACTTTACTATTTAATCCTATAAGAATTCTACGTCCTATTATAGTTAATTATAAATTTTTTTAAGCCTATTTATAAAGTTTTCTTTTCTTAAGAACTAAGATACTTAGAATATTAATATTCTATATATATTAGGGTTAAATCTATAGTTAATAAAGAAAAGTAATACTTTTATTACTATATTCTTTATACTATTATATACTAGCTATACTATAGGTAATAGCTATACCTAATTATTCTAATTATAGTTAAGGTAGTATTTTAAGTATTATTTTACTATCTAGTTTATACGTTCTAATTATTTATCTATCTAAGAGTAATATACTATTAATATTGTATATTAAACTTTTAATTACGCTATTATAGTTCTCTATAGTTTTAATATAAATCTTATATCTCTATCTATAATAATCTTATCTAGAATACTATATTAGCTAATTATAGTTTCTAGAACCTAGTATATAGTAACTTCTATCCTACTTTTCTTTTTATATAGTTTAAAGTATAAGTACTTTATAAGCTTATTTACTATTATTAGAATTTTATTATATTTAGTCTTTAATATTAAGTTCTTAGACTTTAGTAGTTTTATAATAAAGTCTATTGTAATAACTCTCTATAGTTATTCTAGTATCTTAACTAGTTATAGTATTCTATATAGTATATATCTATTATACTTATTCTTATAATATTCTATATAATCTTATAGTACTTCTATTACTAGTTATCTTACTTTTAAGATATAGTAATCTTATAGTAATCTATCTAATATTTTATTAATACCTTAATATCTATATACTAGTAGTTTATAGAACTATTATATAAACTCTTTTTATATCTTAATTAGTATTTAAGTTCTTTTATATACTTTTATAATTTTTTCTTAAATTTTAAGTTTTTCTATTTCTTTAGAAGCTTTCTTTATTTCTTTCTAAATCTATTTATCTAGTTTACTACTTTTTCTCTTAAGTATTATAGCTATTTTAGGTATATTTAAGACTAGATAAATTTCTTTATTCTTAACTAAAACTATACTAGTAGCGCTAACTTCTTCTTATAAGTCTAGTCTTCTACTTAGAGCGTCTATAAACTAATTATCTTTACCTTTAGTATATATAATTTCTATATTAAATATTAATAGAAACTTTTACTATCTTATATAGTATTATAATAATTCCTTATTTATTATAAATCTTATAAGATTCTTATAGTCTATATAGACTTTTATTTAGTATTTTACTTTTTATAAATATACTCTCTATTATTTAAATACTTTATAGATTACTAGTATCTCTTTATTATAGATTAAGTAGTTAAGCTCTACTAGCTTTATTTTCTTAGAGAAGTATTTAACTAAGTATTCTTATTTTATATCTTAGTCTTCTTATATTAGTACTATTCTATAGACTAAGTTAGATACGTCTATTTTTACTATTACTAGTAGGTCTAGGTTATATATCCTAATAACTAGATTTTCTATAAATCTCTATTTAACATAATTAAATACTTTATTATATTCTTTACTCTACTTAAATAGTATATCTTTTTTTATAAAGTTTATTAAGAGTTCTATTAGTTTAGACTAGTCTACTATTAATTTTCTATAAAAGTTTACTAGTCTATAGAATTATTATACCTCTTATAAGTTTTTTAGTATTAGCTATTCTTAGATTACTTTAGTCTTATTTAAGTTAATCTTAATCTTTCCTAGTTCTATAATAAATCTAAGGAAATCTATTTCTTTTATATAAAATTTATACTTCCTTACTTTAAAAAATAGTTTATTTTCTACTAGTCTTTCTAGTACTTTATATATATATATTGCGTATATTCTTCTTTTATTTCTAAGAATATAAAGATATAGTCTAGGTATATAAATATAAATATATCTAAGTACTTTTTTAGTACTATATTAATTCTTTCTTAGAACGCTACTAGTACGTTTGTTAGTCTAAATAGTATAACTAAATATTTAAATAGTCTATATAACGTTCTAAATATAGTTTTCTATTTATCTCTTTTCTTAATTCTAATCTAATAGTATACGTTTTAAATATCTAGTTTTATAAAGATTTAGGCTTTTTATAGTCTATCTTATATCTTATCTATATATAGTAAGGAGTATTAGTTTTTACTTATAATTATGTTTGTTTTTCTAAAATCTATATAAAGTTATTTATCTTCTATCTCTTTTTTATCTATAAATATAAGTCTATATACTACTAAAGATTTAGATTATTATATCTATCCTTTCTTTATTACGTTCTATATAAATACTTATTTAATTTTAGATTTTCTTCTATTTTTCTATATACTAGGCTTTATCTTATATCTTTCTCTTATTCTAGTTTAATTACTAAATCCTATAGTTAGTATTCTAGAAAGTAGTTATTAGGTTCTATAAGTTATTTCTTTTATTTTTTATATTCTTCTAGAAACTATCCTTTGTATATAATTATATTAGCTTTTAATATATCTTTCTCTAGGTAATAAATTCTCTCGATTCTCTAATTAATCCTTAGGTTAGTTATCTATAACTATAGTATACCTAATATTATATCTTATTTATTATTAATTATTGTTATATCTATAACTATATTCTTAATTTCTAATCTTTCTAGCTTTAGTGTTAAGGGTATAGTAGGGTAACACGAAAAAAAAGCCTAAAAAAAAATTATAGTTTTTAACTAGTAATAACTCTACGAATATAATAGCTAAAAATATAAGCGAACATAAATCTTAAAGAAAATATCTAGGACTTTATTTTAGTATACTACAAATTTTAATTACTAATCAAATACAAGCTAGGATTTAAACTGTTTAGAGGACTTTTTTTTTTGTAAAATTCAACCTAATAGAACTTTTTTATTAGCGTATAAAATTCAATTTTTATTTCATCTAGTGTTTAGTAGGCTAGTAGAGATTATATTACCTAATTTTTATAGTATATTTGTTATCTACTTAATTAGTTAA
>JALNQF010000606.1:0-20016 GCA_028456385.1 Ophiosphaerella korrae | reverse complement strand
AGTATTAACTTAAGTATTAACTTAAGTATTAACTTAAGTATTAACTTAAGTATTAAGCTAAGTATTAAGCTAAGCACTATAAAGAGTATTAGCGAAAAGTACTAATCTCCTACTTTCTAGTAGCCCTACGCGCGTTAGCAAAAAGTACTATTCTCTTACCTTCTAGTAGTACTACAAGCATCTTTAAAAAGTAATAATCTCTTACCCTCTTGTAACTCGAAGCTAAAACAAGATAGCTAGTATAACTTAACGCAATCTAACTATAACGTTAAAGACTAATAAAGATTATACTATATAGATAATTTAACTGTAATCTAGATGCGTAGTATATAACATTTAGGATAAGATTAACCTAGAATCCTCTACCTAGCTAATTTAGAGACTAGAACTAATTAGAGCTCTAGTAATAGCTAACTATACTCTAGTATTAGGTATTAAGACTCCTACGTAGTAGTCTAAACTCTTAGCTACTAGTTATAAGGCTTTTAAAGAAGACCTTAAATACTATAAAATATTAGCTAAGTAATACTATAGTAACTAATATAAGTATAAAAAGGAGTAGTTAAGTCTCTAGTATATTATAACGTTTATCTAATCCTTAGTCTTACTATATCTACTACGTACGTACTACCTACTAAACTAATCTCTACGTTAGTAGCTATTAAACCTAAAGTAAACTATTAGCGTAGATAAGTATATTAAGTAAGAGCGTATACGTAATAGATACCTTAAATTACTTAAGCCTATAAGAAGCCTAGTAAATTAGGATATATAGATAGCTAAGTATAACTACGCTACTACTAAGGCTAAAACGTATTAAGTAGTAGAGTTACTATAAATTAATATAATTACTTAAGACTTTTTAGTAGCTATTAAACACGTAGTACTAATTTAGTCTATAACCTTTTAAGATAATAGAAAGCTATTACTTAGTATAAACTAGAGAGAGATAATAAAACGCTACTATAAGTATATAATAGTATACTATCTCCTAAATATAGAGAGGCGTAAAGCTACTTTTATAGTAGATAATACTTTACTTTATACTACTAGTAGTAATACTACCTAGAGTAAGACTAGGGACGCCTCTCTTATAGATAGCGCGCTACTTAATAAATAGGGTAGACCTTGTAATTAACGTATACGTAGTAGTAATACTAACGTTAACTAAATAATAAGTTAAAGAGCTATAAGTAAATAATACCTAGCTTATAAAAAACTTTATAAACTTAGTAATTACTACTATATTAATTCTAATAAAGTACTAGATTAGTAGACTCTAAGTAAGACTCTAAAAGAGCTTATTAATTATAAACGTAAGTATAATACAACTTTATAAAGACTAATAAGAAGATAGTTAAAGTATTAAATAAAGCTTTATATAGAACTATACGCTAAGTTACCTTAGATTACTAAAATCTATAAAGAAGATTAACTAGAAGGCTAGTAAATATTAAGTATTAAGAGTACTTTCGTTACTAAAACTATAAGGAATACCTATAATACCTACTCTCTCTAGAATTCCTTTATCCTAGACTTTAGTTTAACCTACTATATTACAAATAACCTAACTTGTATATATAACTATTGTCTATTAAGGCTAAATAATTATATATAGGTAGGTAAGTTAAAGATATAAGTAAAAGGATATAGATCTCTTACCCTTATACTAAAAAACTAGTTAATAGAAAACAAACTAGTTCTATATAACGTAGCTATATACCTAGATATCTTTTATAACTTAGTCTCCTTCTAGCTACTCTAGTAGAGAGGAATATAGTAAAATACTTAATCTAAGCTAATAACTCTAAATAAGCCTAATAGATAAATAATTAGATACTTTACTAAGATCTATAGTTAATAGGTACTTAAGTATTATTTACTATATAATCTTATATACTAAGTAGCGTACTATACCTATAAACCTTAAACTATTAGAGTACTAGTACTACTATAGTATAAGAGACTTAGCTATCTAGGACTAGCTATAATTAAATACCTTATCTAGTAAGCTTAAGGGGTACGTATAAAAGGAGTATTTATAGTCTAGTATAACGTATATAGTAAAGCTAAGATAAAGTAGTAAATTAGCTATATACTAAGAATTAGTTATAAAAGACTAAGAGAAAGACTCTCTATTAACTTCTACTTATATAAAGTATAAAGTATTACTAAAAAGAAAAGCTAGATACTTATTACTAATAAGTACTTAAAACTATAGTAAGACTTCTACTTTACTAATAACTAGTTAGCTAAATTAATTATTAAGATACTATTAAATTTAACTCTCTTTTTAAAGAATTAGTATAGTATCTTAGTTAAAGTAATTAAAGCTAATAACGAAATTATAATAGTAAAACTAGAGGTCTAGCGCTAGTTAAACTTATAAGGTATTACTATTAAACCTTTAGCTCTAGATACTTAAGCCTAAAATAGAAGAGCTAAGCAAGCTAAAAGAATTAATAAAGAAAAGTTACGTACTATATAACTTAACATAAATCTACTATAAGAGCTTTAGCCTAAAATTATATAGGCTAGAGTCTACCTATATAATTAAATACTAAGTTACTTAAATAACTAGAAGATACTATATAAAGTATTCTTTACAAAAGTTACTAAGAATTAAGGAATTATAGTATTAATAAAAAAGCTAAACTTAGCCTACTTAAAAGTATATAGGTGCAAAGCCTTTATAATAACTAATAATACGTAGTATAGTAAATTAAGGCTATAATATTTAGATCTAAAAGTATAGATTAGCTACCTTATAAGATACTAGTTATTAAATATCTACTAGATCTAGGTACTATCTATAGCTAAAGTAATAAGTATATAGGATATAATCTTTAATAAGTAAATAATCTTTAATAGTAAAATAGAGGATCTAATAGATAACCTTATATATTAAATAGTAAAAGAGATTACTACCTATATTAAAATAATTAAGCTCTTAACACTAGTATATAAGCTAGAAATAGAGTCCTTCTATAAAGATAATACTAAGTTAGATATATTTATAAATAATAAAGAAGATCTACCTAGCTACTACTATAGAAGAAAGATTGTAGACTACTATCTAACTCTTCTACTATCTCTACCTCTAGTAGTAATACTAGCCTATTTAATAACTAGAGACTAACTAGAGTTAATAGTATATAATAGATATAGCTTATCTAAAACTATACTATAGGTAGTAGCCTTTATAGCTAGTACCTAGGTAAGTAACCTTAGAAAATACTAAAGAGAACTTATAAACAAAGCTAAGATAAAGAGGATACTTATAAAAGGACTAAAGCTCTACTATAATTAACTCCTATTACTACCTTTATACTAAATAAACCTAGAAAGCTATCTAATAGGCGAGTTATTTAAAGAAGCTAAGCTATCTTACCTAACTAGCTATCGCTAGATAAAATTATAGACTAAAGTACTAGCTAAACCTATCTAGTATTCTAGCTAGTAGATACTAGACTATATATAGGTATATACGTACAAGCTTAATAAATATTATTAATTTATTAAATATAAAGCTTAACTTATAGTATAAAGAGACTAGTAATAAAACGTTATAGTATAAGAGACTTACGCTATAATACTAGCTAGCTAATCCTTTTAAATACTTATAGCTATTACTACTAAATATAATCTTAAACTAAAATAGTATAACGTAACTAACGCCTTTATTTATATAGTAATAGACTAAGAGATCTATATAAGAATACTAAGAAGATACTAAAAGAAGAGTATAATCTTTAGAGTCTAAAAGGCCCTATATAGTCTCTAGATCTTACCTCTCCTATAGTAGAGAGAATTTATAGCTATACTTAAAGCTATAGGCTTTTAAATAGTACTATATAAACTATACTATATAGTTAAAGATAGAATTATTATCTTCTTTTACGTAAATAATATTATTATCGTATATAATAAGTAGAAGACTAAGGAAGTATAGTAAGTAACTAATTTTCTAAAAGAGAAGTATACTATTACTAGAGGAATAGATCTCTAATAGTTTCTTAGTATTAAAGTAATTTAAGATAGAGAGTAATATATAATTTAACTACTATAAGTAGTATATATTAACAAAATAAGTTAGCTTATAGATAAACTATACGTCTATTATAATATACTTATAGCTACTACTAAACTTAAGGCCTATACTAGTTTAGTAATACTATCTAAGATTAATAAATACTAACGTAAAATTAGTTTACTTCTATTTACTACTATAACTACTTAGCTAGATATAGCTTTTATAATATTATAACTAGCTTATTTTTTTATAAACCTAAGTACTACTTACTATAAAGCTACTAATTAAGTACTTATATACCTCTCTTATATAAGATTAAGAGTACTCTAGCTAGATAGAGGTAACTTATTATAAGTCGCTAGTAATACTTCTTTTACTAATAATACTATAAACTAAAAAAGTTTATAAGGCTATATAATTAAACTTTTTAATAGGCTTATTATATAGAGAGTAAATAAGTAAGATATAATTACTATTTCTATAATAGAAGCTAAGTTACTAGCCCTATTATAGGTAGTAAAAGAAGTAATCTTTATATTAAAACTTCTTAACAAACTATATATTAAACTCCCTACAAACTATATTACAATCTAGTACGATAATACTTAAATAATCTAGCTTATTACTAAAGAACTAGCTAAGCTACAAACTAAGCTTTAGTACATTAATATCTATAATTATTAGCTAAGATAAGAGGTCTCTACTAGCTAAATTAAAGTAGAATATACTTTATTAATAAAGATAATAGTAGATAGCTTTATAAAAGTCTTACTAGTAAATAAATAAGAAAGCTTCTTAAAATAGCTTAGACTAATAGAAGTAATAGAACACTAAACAATATATAAAGTACCTCTAGATAAAATCTAAGACTACTTTAAAAATCTTATACTTATCTTATAAATATCTAGCTTACTAACAAGTTACTAACTTAAAGGAGTGTATTAAATAAGTTATATAATTAGATACTTAATAGTATATATATAGAGAGGCGCAATAGATTCTAGGTATACCTAGAATCTATTAATTAGCTTGCTTAAGCTAGTGCTATAATCTAATTAGCTTAGCGCACGGGCGTAATAATTACTAAGCTACTAACCTTACTATAGCTAAAAGGATTACAGCCTTAACCTTTATAAACAAAGGAATTAAATAAAGAATCTTATATATAAGGAGATAGACTACGTTAGTATAACTAATATAATAAAGAAACTAGCACCTTAATAAAGGGGTGTTAAGGATCTAGCTTACTACTATCTTAAGAGACCTAGCTAAGACTACTATATTATAGATATATAAATAGAGCGTAGGGCTAGAGATAGAGAGAATAATTAATCTACTTAGTTTATACTTATTACTTTTAAGTTATAGGTAACTAACTTAAAAAGGGCTTTTCTAAAAGCCTTAGTATCTCTTTCTAACAAGGCCCTTATATAGCTATTACGAAAAAGCCTTTTTATTAAATTACTATAACCTCCTTTAAATCTAATATAAGTCTCTATTTATTATAAATCTTATTTAATTCTTGTAGTTTATATAGACTTTTATTTAGTACTTTACTTTTTATAAGTATACTCTTTATTACTTAAATACTTTATAAATTACTAGTATCTCTTTATTATAAATTAGGTAATTAAGCTTAGCTATCTTTATTTTTTTAGAGAAGTATTTAACTAAGTATTTTTATTTAGTTCTTAGGTCTTCTTATATTAGTACTATTCTATAGACTAAGTTAGATATATCTATTTTTACTATTACTAGTAGGTCTAGGTTATATATTCTAATAACTAGATTTTCTATAAACTTTCTTTTAATTTTATTAAATACCTTATTATATTCTTTTATCTATTTAAATAGTATATCTTTTTTTATAAGTTTTGTTATAGGTTCTATATCTTTAGACTATTTTATTATTAACTTTTTATAAAAGTTTACTAGCCTATAAAATTATTATACCTTTTTTAGGTTCTTTAGTACTAGCTATTTATTAATTAACTTAATCTTTTCTAGATTAATCTTTATTTTTCCTAGTTTAATAATAAATCTTAGGAAATCTATTTCTTTTATATAAAATTTACTTTTTCTTATTTTAAGAAATAGTTTATTTTCTACTAGCCTTTCTAGTACTTTGTACACGTATTATATATATTCTTCTTCTATTTCTAAGAATATAAGAATGTTATCTAGGTATATAAATATAAATATATCTAAGTACTCTCTTAATACTATATTAATTCTTTCTTAAAATACTACTAGTATATTTATTAATCTAAAGAGTATAACTAGGTATTTATATAGTCTATATTACGTTCTAAACGCTATTTTCTATTTATTACCTTCTTTAATTCTAATTTAGTAGTAAGCGTTTTTAATATCTAGTTTTATAAAGATCTTTACTTTCTATAGCTTATCTTATATTTTATCTATTTATAGTAAGAGATATTAGTTCTTACTTATAACTTTATTAGTATTAAAGACTATAGGGTCTCCCTTGTTATAATTCTAGGCGTAACCTCTATATTTGTTTTTCTTCTATTTTTAAAGATTATTGTTAATTTATATTACTTATTATTTTAAGGCTTCTAGTGTCCTTAGTTTTTCTATATAAATTATTTTGTATTAAATTTTTAAATTTAGCTCTTGTTTAAATTATAATATTAAGGCTAATTTATTCTATTCTATATTTTAAGATAGTTACTTAAACTATAATATATATTTAGGAACACTCTAACTTTGTGTAAGCTTTTCTAGCTACTCTTTAGCTTATTAGGTAACGTCTATATCTCTAAATACTACTCTTATTTATTTAGTAAAGTATTTATAACTTCTAAAGATAGCTCTAGTCTTATCCTTCTAGGTTATTAGAGAGTGCGTTGTATAGTCTATTTAGTAAGGTTTATACTATCTTATTATATCTTCTTTAAGATATAATCTAATATATATTACCTTCTTTTCTTCTATATTAAAGTATAGTACTTATATATCTATTTAGAGCTATACTAATATAATAAAAGGTCTTAATTTCTCTTTTATTCTATTAAACTTTTTAAAGATAGGTATCTTTAGTAGTTTCTTTATTATACTTATCTCTAGTCTTTATATAATTAGTTCTATTTAATTCTAACCTATAATAATAGCTTTTATCTATACTTTATTTTATTTTATATAGTCTTAAAGCTCTTTATTTTATATTTCTAAAGTATTAATTACTATCTTTATATCTTCTTTTTTAGATATTAGGTTATTAATATAGTCTTTAATTGTTTTCTATATAGTACTTGTTACAGTAGTAATAAGAGAAAGCTAATTTAAACCAATTAGCCCTACTACAGATAATAACAACATATACGACCCGTAGGGCAACAAACTTAACTAGGAAGCTAACTATAATAGGGACACGTAATAAATTCGCGATTCGCAACCTTAGTAAACACGAAGCACGAATTTATTACGTAATAAATTCGCGATTTGCGATCTTAGCAAACACGAAGCACAAAGCTAGCTAAGAAGCATAGGTATATAGTTAGTAGTAATACACATTATTAAGATAGTATCAGCAATTTAATCCTTTAACTACAGAACGCTAATACAAGATAGTTGCGAAATATCTTCTATTATTTACAGTTATTACAGATTACCCCTAAGCTTTTACTATTACCTCGTAATCTACTAACTCCTACTAGATAGGTACCTATAGTCGACGATAGGAAGCCTATTATACCTTACTAATTTAGTTATTACAAGAAGCGAAGCGTAAGTAGCGCGCAGTCTAGCTAACACGATAGTAGAAAGTTTAACTAAAAAAGGAGGTAAAGCACCTCTAAGTAGTTATAAGTTAGATAATATAGTATAGAGAGACGTTAAGAACTATATAAACGACCTAATCTCTAAAAAAGAAGATATAAAGATAGTAATCAACGCCTTAGAAATATAGAATAAGGAACTACAAGATTATACAAAATAAAACGAAGTATAAATTAAAGCTATTATCGAAAGACAAAACTAGATAGAACTAATTACGCAACGCCTAGAGATAAGCGCGACAAAGAAACTACTAAAGATACCTATACTTAAGAAGTTTAATAGAACGAGGGAAAAACTAAGACCCTTTATTGTATTAGCACAACTCTAGATAGATATACAAGTACTACACTTTAATATAGAAGAAAAGAAGGTAATATATATTAGACTATATCTTAAAGAAGACGCAATAAGATAGTACGAGCCTTACTAGATAGATTACACAATATACTCTCTAATAATATAAAAAGATAAAACTAGAGCTATCTTTAGAAGTTACGAATACTTTACTAAATAAATAAGAGTAGTATTTAAGGATATAGATATTACCTAACAAGCTAAAGAACAACTAGAGAAGCTTATATAGAATTAGAGTATTCCGAAGTATATATTACAATTTAAATAACTATCCTAAAACATAGAATAGAACAAGTCCGCATTAATATCACGATTTAAATAAAGACTAAACTCTAAGATTTAATATAAAATAATCTACATAGAGAAACTAAGGACACTAGAAGCTCTAAAGTAATAGGTAATATAAATTAACAATAATCTTTAAGAATAGAAGAAGAACAAGTATAGCACCTAAAATAGAAATTAGGATACTAGAGACTCTATAATCCTTAACGCTAATAAGGACAAGAAGAAGAAGAAGAGTAAAGACTTTACGTACTTTAACTATAGTAAAAAGGGCTACTACGCGAAAGAATACTAATTAAAGAAGAAATAGGATATAGTATATTATAAATATAGAAAACTAAGACACTTTATAAAAGACTACAAGAGTAAAGACCTAAAGAAAGAAACTTAGTTAAAAATAACTAAGAAGAAGAAGGAAGTACTATAAGCATAGGCTAAACCTTAAGAGAAAGTAGCTAAGAGTAAAGAAGTATAATATATAATACTCTATTAGACCTTTTGTTATAACGACAACTACTATATATATCTTTCTAGCAAGTAAAGAGTAGGATACTTCCTATAATAGAGATAAAGAGTAGCAGTAATAAAAGAAAGAACAAAAGCTTAGCTAGAAGAAATAGCCTAAGTAATAGACCTACTAATAGAAGACTTAGAAGAGGAAGAGCCCCTAGTACTATTAATCTAAGCTAAAGGACTAGTACTAGATAAAGAGACTACTATAGCTTCCTCTAAAGGACTGTAAGAAAGCAAGAAACAAGTTAGTATAAGAAGTATAAAGTACGCTTAGCTAACAATACATAGCTATAATAGCTATATAATATTAGATACAAAGGAATAAAATAAAAAATAGAAGTTCGTTTAGATATACTTAATAGTTATAAGTATAGAGGAAGCGTATAAAGACTAGAAAGAACGCAATCCTAAAGAAATAAAGTTTATACTATTTTAAGAATAGATAAAGCAATATATAGTTATAGTAGGAAGAATACCTATATAAAAAGAATAGTAGTACCTTGCTAGAAGAACGCAATAGATTAACAAAGCCTACACACTAAGAGTACTAGTAGTGTACTATATCCTAATAATAGACACACCTAGAAAAGATAAGTACTAGAAAGGGGATAACAAAATAACAGACCTAAGACATCTAGTATATTTTAAAGTATTATAGATATTATACCTAGACAAGAATTACACTATATATAGAAACCCTAAAGCAAATAACAATATATAGCCTATAAGGAGAAGAGGCTATAACTACACAAGAGTAATTATAGTAGAAGATATCTAAAGATAAGAAATAATCCTAGAAGATAGATATATAGTAGTAAGACCTAGCCTAAAATTATCTAAGAAATACGTCTAAGGAGGACTATAGTATAAATATATATACAACAAGTATCTAAAACACAAAGAATATAAACTTAAAGTAGGCCTATAGCCCTAGAAAAACAGATAATTTAATAAATTACTAAAGCAAGAAAGGCTAGAAAGTATAAGAGGCCTATATATTATAAAAACAAGTATATACTAAAAAAAGAAAGTACAATTAATAATTAATAGTAGAGCTACAAGAAACTTTATATCAAAGAAGTTTATAGAAACATAGGGAATAAAGTATACAATAAAGAAATACCCTAGACAACTAAGTATAATTAAAGGAAAACTATTCTAGGAACTAATATAGTTCGAGACAGCACCTTTAATACTAAGGTTAGAAGGACTAGAAATCTAGAATATAGTTATAGATATAATAACAATTAATAATAAACAAGACATAATATTAGGTATACTATAGTTATAGATAACTAACCTACACATTAATTAGAGAATAGGAAAAATTAGTTATAACAAAACAGACATACTAAAAGCTAATATAAGCACCTATAAAGGAGAATTCCTAGAAGAATACAAGAAATAGGAAAAGCAGCTTATAAAACCAGAAGATTACCTCCTAGAACACTAACTATAGGACTTAGCAATAGAACTAGAAGAAGAAAAGAACGTAAGATAGAGTCTAGTCTACTAAAAAACAAAAGAAAAATCTAAGATTAAACGATTATTTATATAAAATGCAATAAAGAAAGGATAGATAAAAGAATCTAAATCCTTAGTAGTATATAGATTAATATTTATAGACAAAAAAGAGACAAGTAATAAAAGACCCTGCGTAGATTTTAGAAAAACTAACGTAATTACAAACAAGAACTAATACCTACTACTATAAATAGATAAAATACAAGATAGGCTATAAAGAGTAAAGATCTTTATAAAACTAGATATATAAAACGTATACTACTAGATTAGAATTAAGAAAGGAGATAAGTAAAAAATAGCGTTTAGAACACAATATAGACTATACAAATACTTAGTTATACTGTTTAGTTTAACAAACGCACTAGTAGTATTCTAGGAGAGAATTAATATAGTACTAAGAGAGTACTTAGACATATTTATATTTGTATACTTAGACAACATCTTTATATTCTTAGAAATAGAGGAAGAACACGTATAACACGTGTATAAAGTGCTAAAGAAACTAGTAGAAGCTAAAATATTTCTTAAGATAAGAAAATGCGAGTTCTATACAAAGGAAATAGATTTCCTTAGATTTATTATTAAACTAAGAAAAATCAAGATTAACCTAGAAAAGATTAACTTAATTAACAAATAGCTAACACTAAAGAACCTAAAAGAAGTACAATAATTTTATAGGCTAGCTAACTTTTATAAAAAGTTAATAGTAAGATACTCTAAAGATATAGAGCTAATTACAAGACTTATAAAAAAAGATACGCTATTTAAATAGATAAAGGAATATAATAAGGCATTTAAGAGAATAAAAAAGAAGTTTATAGAAAACCTAGTTATTAGAATATACAACCTAGAACTACTAGCAATAGTAAAAACAGATATATTAAACTTAGTCTATAGAATAGCACTAATGCAAGAAGACCTAGAGACTAAAAAGGAATACTTAGTTAAATACTTCTCTAAGAAGATAAAAACAGTAGAACTTAATTACCTAATCTATAACAAAGAGATACTAGCAATCTACAAAGCATTTAAATAATAGAGAATATACCTACAAGGAGTAAAGTACTAGATAAAGGTTTATATAGACTACAAGAATCTTATAAGATTTATAATAAATAAAGAGCTATTACAACGCTATATAAGATAGTAGGAGTTTCTATTAATATTTAATATAGAAATAATATACATAAAAGAGAAGGATAACTAATTTATAGACGCTCTAAGTAGAAGACTAGACTTATAAGAAAAAGTAAGCGCTACTAGTATAGTTCTAGTTAAGAACGAGGAAGGACATTTAGTCCTAAACACACCTAAGATAGCTACAACACTTAAGAAGACAAGTAATAAGCTAAACGAATAGATTTAGAAAATAACACAAGAAGTATCTAAAGAAATAGAAAAACTTAAAATCTAAGATAGATTTGCACAAGTATATAGAAGAATATATATTCTAGAAAAAATTCAAAGGGAATTTATACAATAATTCTACAAATTACTAGTATATAGTTACTAAAGTATTAAGAAAATATTAAATAGACTACTATAAGATTACTACATTCTAAAAGTAAGACAACTAGTAATAAAGGTACTACGAGACTATATAGAATATTAAAGGAATAAATACAATAGATATATACTATATAGAATGCTATAACTAGTAGAAGTACTAGAACAACTATAAAGAGTTATTACAATAGACTTTATTACAAAGTTACCTAAGTCTAAAGACTTAATATTAGGAGTTAAGTATAATAGAATCTTAACAATAGTTAATAAGCTTATAAAGTACACATACTTTAGACTATATAAAGAAAAAAGTAGGATAGAGGTTACTACACACTAGGTTCTAGGAACTATAATTAGTTAATATAGACTACTAGATAAAATTATTATAGATAGAGATATACAATTTACATCAAAACTATAGGGAACGATAATAGCGTAATTAGGAATATAATACGCAATATCTATAGTATACTACCTACAAATAGATAGATAGTTAGAACAAATAAATTAGATAGTAGAACAATACCTAAGATACTACCTTAACTACAACTAGAACAATTAGGTACAGCTACTACCTATAGCACAATTAGTATACAACAGCGCAAAGAATATAGTAACAAGAGTATTACTCTTTTTTGCGAACTATAGATTTAAACCTAATATATACTAGACACTAAGAAATTAGACATCTTAGTCCCTAAGAGGAGAAAACTTTACTAATAGACTTAGAGATATACACGACTAATTAAGATAGGATACAGAATTCTTATATAATTAAATAGCAAAGTACTACAACAAAAAGTATAAGGAAGGACCCTAATTTAGAAAGGGAGAAAAAGTATAGTTAGTATAGAAGAATATTAAAAGCAAATAACCTAGTTTAAAATTAGACTACGTTAAGATAAGACTATATAAAATTAAGAAAGAAGTTATACTAGTTATATATAAATTAAAGCTACTAAATAAAATAAAGATACACTTAATATTCTACGTAGCCTTACTAGAACAAGTACTACAAAACGTAGAACTACTAGTATACAAAGTAGATACGTATAGAGAATAAGAAGAATAAGAAGTTAAAGAAATCCTACAATACTAGTTCTATAATAGCAAGAACTACTACCTAGTAGAATAGATAGGTATAGATAAGAAAAGACAACTATAAGAAGAAACATAGGAACTAGAAGACAACTTTAACTACCTTAAGAAACTAAAGGACTTCTAAAATTAAAACCTTCTAGAGCGCCTTGCGGTAAATCAAGAAAACTAACAATACTACTACTAGATAGAGAGGCGTTAGGAACGCCTAATATAACAGGAGCTAGAGTAGCCTAAACTGCATCTTTAAGGTCTATCTTAGCCTCTAAGGTACAAGACTATTTAGATAATTTAGCGTTATTATAAGCCTTTATCTTACAAAGACGCTTAATATAAAAATAAAGATTTACTAGCTTATAAAGAGTTAGCTTACACTTAGCCTTAGCTGCTATAAGCTATAATAATAGTATCTCTTAAGCCTAGTTAATAGCTCGCCCTATATAACTTAGTAAGAAGAGACTATATAGAAATCAAACACTTATATTCTATAAGAAAAACGCTAGATAGAGTACACTTGTATTAAATATTAGCTAGAATATACTCGTTACAGTGTTTACTATCCTTTAAAGACATAAAGTACGTAAGTTTTAGCTAAGTATAATAAGAGTAAAGAAATATTTTAACCTTATTACAAGTAACACAAGTAATAAGAAGAAGTTTGTTGCAATTAGAACGTAAAGACATAGAGAATAATAAAGAACTAGAGATAAATAAAGAAACTAGACTAATAACCTTAGGCCTAAGGTAGAGAAATAAGAACCTACCTAAAGAGAGGAATAGTGTTATAGTAGTAACAAGAGAAAGCTAATTTAAACTAATTAGCCCTACTATAGATAATAACAACACATACGACCTATAGGGCAACAAACTTAACTAGGAAGCTAACTACAATAGGGACACGTAATAAATTCGCAATTCGCAACCTTAGCAAACACAAAGCACAAATTTATTACGTAATAAATTCGCGATTTACGATCTTAGCAAACACGAAGCACGAAGCTAGCTAAGAAGTATAGGTATATAGTTAGTAGCAATGCGCATTATTAAGATAGTATTAGCAATTCAATCCTTTAACTATAGAACGCTAATACAAGATAGTTGCAAAACATCTTCTATTGTTTATAGTTATTATAGATTACCCCCAAGCTTTTACTATTACCTCGTAATCTACTAACCCCTACTAGACAGGTACCTATAGTCGACGACAAGAGGCCTATTATAGTACTATTAGACTCTTAACTACTTCTAGGGGCTTTACTTATTTTAGTTATACTTTCTACTATTATATTAGCTAGACTATACGCTACTTATACTTTACTTCTTATAATAACTAAATTAGTAAGGTATAATAGTCCTCTTATTATTAACTACAAGTACTTATTCTTTAAAGTTAGTAGATTACAAGGTAATAATAAAAGTTTATATATAAATCTATAATAACTATAAATAATAGAAGATATTTTATAACTATCTTATATTAGCGTTCTATAGTTAAGAGATTAAATTGCTAATACTATCCTAATAATACGTATTACTACTAACTATATAGTCTACCTAATCTATTAATCTATAACTTATATCTAATCTTAGTAGATATAGATTATAGATTACTAATCTATTAATCTATAATTATTTTCTATCTATATACTTAATAGATTAGGGGATTACCTACGTATCCTAATTGTAGGTAGCTTCCTACTTAAGGTTATTACCCTACTTATCTTATACTTTGTTATCGTCTAAGTCTAGGCTAATTAGTTCTAACTTAATTTCTCTTGTTACGCCTATAACATCTATAATAGCCTTAATCTTAGCTTTATTTTATTTTATATATTTTTAGAGTTCTTTATTTTATATTTCTAAGGTATTAATTACTATTTTTATATCTTCCTTCTTAGAAATTAAATTATTTAGGTAGTTTTTAATATCTCTCTATACTATATCGTCTAACTTATAACTACTTATAGGTACCTTAACTCTTTTCTTAGTTAAACTTTCTACTATTGTATTAGCTAGACTATACGCTACTTACGCTTTTCTCCTCTTAATAACTAAATTAGTAAGGTATAATAGGTCTACTAGAGTTAACTTCCTAATAACCTTCTAAAGTATTAGTAGATTAGGAAGTAATAATAAAAGCTTATATAGTAATCTATAATAACTATAAATAAAAGTTAATTTATATATATAATATTAAGTATTAGTATTCTAGGTTAGAGATTAGATTACTAATACTATCCTAATAATATATATTACTACTAACTATTTACCTAGGTCTCTTAGCTAGCTTTATACTTTGTATTTACTAAGATCGTAAATTATAAATTTATTACGTACTTAACTTTATACTTTACGTTTACTAAGATTATAAATTACAAATTTATTACGTATCTCTATTATAATTAGCTTCTTAGTTAAGTTTGTTACCCTATAGGTTATACGTACTATTATTATCTAAGGTAGAGCTAATTAGTTTAAGTTAGTTTTCTTTTGTTATAGCTATAATATCTTTATCTTACTATTCTTTTACTAAGTAGTAGCTATCTACTAGTCTCTAGATTTCTTTTGTAAATTTATCTTATACTTTAGTATTCTCTTACTTTAGCTCTAGTATTCTAAGTACTATTTTATATTTAGAAGTCTTAATCTTTTAGTTTATTTTTTTATTCTTATCTTAGGCTATATATACTTACTTTCCTAGATATAGCGTTATCTTATATCTATACCCTATCCTTCTCTAGTATAGCTAAAAGTATTCTAAAGTATCTATCTTAGCTTACTTTTACTTTAGCTAATACCTCTTTACGTAGCTTTATACTCCTAGTAGTATATTTATAGCTTTTACTTTATTATCTATTATAAAGTTACTTAGCTTTATAGTAATCTTATAGTAGTTATATTTCTTACTTATATTTTACTACTAGAGGTTTATAGTCTTGTAATCTCTCTTATTTTAGTTTCTTCTAGAAATTACTTCCTATTCTTACTCTCTATTATTATCTTACCTCTTAAGTATATTAATATATTGTATTAGCTTATTCTTTACTTAGTAATTCTTTACTAAGTGCCCTATTTTACTATACTTATAGTATTTTTAGCTTTCTACTCTTTTAGAGTTCTTATAGTAATAGTATTCTTATTTTCCTAGGTTTATATTATTAATATATATCTTATCTAGCCTAAAGTATCTATAGCTATCCTAAACTTAGTTATTCTTATATTTGCGTTAGTACTTATACTTAGGTTTACTCTTCTTACTATCTATACGTAGTACTCTACTATTCTTAGCTTCTACTATATATTTATATATATAGTTATTAACTTAAATTACTTTTTCTATTAAGTCTTCTAATATCTTAATTATAGCTCTACTACGTATTAGCTTACTTTAAACGTTACTCTTAAGTTCCTATTAAAATATCTTTATTAATAACTTATTATTCTATTCTATTTATATTTTATAGCTCTAGAATTTATTAGTATAGTCTACTACTACTTTATATTATTATAGCTACTATATTACGTACTCTACTACTAGTATCTTAATTACTAGTAGAAAAGCTTATTATACTTTATCTTTAAACTTAATCTATTCTTTAAATATCTTGTTATAGTTACTATTATTATTATTAAGGTATTTTTTAAAGTATAGTATAACTTATTTCTTTACTTTACTTCTTATATAGGATAATATAAGTATAGCTCTATTTTTATTTTAAACTTAGTCTACTTTAAAAAAGAGATTAAGTTATAAGGTCTATAGCTTAAGCTTATTTTATTCTTTATAGTAGAGGTCTAGCTTAGTAACCTTAGAAGTAGTAGTATAAGTTACTCTTATACGCTAGTTATCTATATTTATTAACGTATTACTTATCTTAAAGGTATTTAATATATTAAGTCCTTAGAACTAGGTAAGAGTAATAAGAGTAAGTAAGCTTCTATAAGATAGGCGAAGTTAATAAATAAGTTAGTTACTTAACTTAATTAATAGTTAGCTCTTATTAGAGTATTACAAGGTATATAAGTATTAATAGGTAGATAAGAATCTAATTAAAGTATTAGTTGTAATACTCTATTAGGATAAGAAGTAAAGAAGAGATTAAATACAATAGTCTATAAAGGTCTATTAACGTTCCTATATACTTACTATCTAGCGTTTATTTCTAAGCGCTTACTCTAGAGCGTTTACTCTAGAGCGCTTATTCTAGAGCGTTTACTCTAGAGCGTTTACTACTAAATAGTTATGTATTCTACTACGCTATATTACCTAGCCTAATCGTGTATAATATAATAGCTTACCTACTACTTAGTATTGTAACAATTATTAGGATAGTATTAGTAATCTAATCTCTAACCTAAAACGCTAATACTTAATATTATATATATAAATTAATTATTATTTATAGTTATTACTAACTATAATATAAACTTTAGCTATTAACTCCTAATCTACTAATACACTAGTAGTTACTTATAGTTAATAATAAGAGACCTTATTATATTTAGCTTATACTTTTAGTACTACTTTCTTACTTTTTATTATTTTTAACTATATTTCTTTATCTTTTTTATAGTCTTTACTCTTATAATCTTTTATAAAGTATCTTAGTTTTTTATATTTATAGTATACTATATCCTTCTTTTTCTATAATTAGTAGTCTTTTATATAGTAGCCTTTCTTACTATAGTTAAAGTATATAAAGTCTTTATTTTTCTTCTTTTTTTTATCTTTATTAGTGTTAAGGATTATAGAGTCTCTAATATCCTAATTTCTAGGTTAGCTTCTATACTTATTTTTCTTCTATTCTTAAAGATTATTATCTATTTATATTACCTATTATTTTAAAGCTTCTAGTATTATTAGTTTCTCTATATAAATTATTTTGTATTAGATTTTTATATTTAGTTCTTATTTAAATTATAATATTAAAGCTAATTTATTTTATTCTATATTTTATAATAATTATTTAAACTATAATATATATTTAGGAATACTCTTACTTTATATAAGCCTTTTAAGTTTTTCTTTAGCTTATTAAGTAATATCTATATCTCTAAATACTACTCTTATTTATTTAGTAAAGTATTTATAGCTTCTAAAAATAGCTCTAATTTTATCTTTCTATATTATTAGAGCGTATATTATATAGTTTATCTATAATAGGCTTACTAAAGTCGACTTCCTAGTAGCTTATAAAGGTATTAGTAGATTAAGAGGTAATAGCAAAAGCTTGTATTATAATCTACAATAAGCTATAAATAATAGAAGATGTTTTATAACTATCTTAGTATTATTACTTGTAGTTAATAATTAAATTACTAATACTATCCTAATAATAAGTATTACTACTAACTATATACTTGCGTCGATCTATTTATATAATATTATAGATTACTACTAATCTATTTATATATAATTATAGATTACCTCGATCTATTTATATATTATTATAGATTACTTTTAATCTATTTATATATAACTATAGATTACTACTACGTATCCTAATTATAAGTAGTTTCCTAATTAAAGTTATTACTCTACTTATCCTATACTTTATTAGTACCTAAGTTAGGACTAATTAGCTCTATCTTAATTTTCCTTGTTACGTCTATAATACTATCTCTTTCTCTAAGTAAGTTCTAGTTTATCTATCCTAAAGCTAGTATTATTAATTCTATTTCTTTATTAATGTTAAGTTCTTTATCCTCCTTTATACCTACTAAATCTACTCTCTATTATCTTTAATTAGTAGATTATATATTACGTTATAGTATTACTATATTTCTTTATTCTTGTTATAAATCTATAAATCTTCTTCTAGAGTATATTTTTTTAAAATATAGTAAGGCTTATAAGGCGTATATTTATACTAACGCTTATATATTCTATAATCTTTTAAGTATATATTTTATAGAATATAAGTTAATAATACTAATTTATACGTCTATACTTATTTATAATAGAGAGAGCTATTAACTATACTTAAGATAAACTATCTAAATAGATTACTAAGGCTAAAAAAGAAGGTAATTATATTCTAAGTATATAAGTAAAAAATTACACTTATCTAATTTATCTTTGTAAGATAAATACCTTAAATAATAAGAAGTTTATTACGTAAGCTACTCTTATTACGTTAAGTGTTCCTATTACCTCTCTATCTAGTAGTAGTATTATTAGTTTTCTTAATTTACTATAAAGTACTCTAGAAAGTTTTAACTTTAGAACTCCTCTAGTTTCTTAAAGTAGTTAAGGTTATCTTCTAGTTCCTATATATCTTCCTATAGTTATCTTTTCTTATCTATACCTATTTATTTTACTAGGTAGTAGTTTCTACTATTATAGAACTAATATACTAGGATTTTCTTAACTTCCTATTTTTTTTATTCTCTATACGTATCTACTTTATAAACTAGTAGTTCTATATTTTATAGTACTAGCTCTAGTAGTACTATATAGAAGGTTAGGTATATCTTTATCTTATTTAGTAGCTTTAGTTTAAATATAACTAGTATAACTTTCTTCTTAACTTTATATAGTCTTATCTTAACGTAGTTTAGTTTAGAGTTTAGTTATTTACTCTTAATATTTCTTTATACTAACTATACTTTTTCTCTTTCTCTAAATTAGAGTCCTTTTTTATACTTTTTATTATAGTATTTTACTATTTAATTATATAGGAATTCTACGTTCTATTTTAGTTAATTATATATATCTCTAAGTCTATTAGTAAAGTTTTCTCTTTTTAGAAACTAAGATACTTCTAGTCTTAGTATTCTATATACGCTAGGGTTAAATCTATAGTTTATAAAAAAAGGTAATATTCTTATTACTATATTCTTTACGCTATTATATACTAACTATACTATAGGTAGTAGCTATACCTAATTGTTTTAGTTAT